>PVKS010000785.1:0-170377 GCA_004027875.1 Aplodontia rufa | reverse complement strand
GGTCTCCGAAAGTGAAGGAAGTAAAGTCAAAAATCAGTGAATGGGATGTCATAAAGCTAAAAAGCTTTTGTACTGCCAAGGAAACAATCAAAAGAGTCAAGAGGTTTCCTACAGAAATGGAGAGTATCATGGACTATGATTCCTCAGACAAGGGTCTCATATCCAGAATCTATAAAATACTCAAAAATGTCAGCTACAACAACACCAACAGCCCAATTGATAAATGGGCCCCACTGTTTTTAATAGCTTCCAGGAATGTCATTAATGTATTTTGAAAATGTATTAGCTTAGTAGGCAAACATGGTATCTCATTGTTTCAAAATATATATTGCTTCAGTTAGACATTGTTTTTCAGATACTTCTTCCCATTTTATTTAATTACTTCATCAACTTGACTTATTATATTCTTGGTTGAAATGCCTTCAAAGCTCATTTTGGACAAATGTTATCTCACTGAGGTTACAGAAAGATACATTGCCTATACAGAAATCTCAACTGCAGCCCAATCCTTCCTCTAGACTAAACAGGTAAGGGAATGATAACCAGTCAGAACTCAGAGAATGGGAGTCAGAAAACTGCAGCGGTTCTTTACCTCTCTAGGTCTGAAGAATGCATGGAAAATGCCAACCATGGGGTCAGAAGTGGGGAAGGACTGATCTTTGGAGATACATAGGCCCAGACTGTTCATGATTCCCATGATGCTAAGGAAATTCTGAAAAGTTGCACTAGATCTCCACTTTCCAACACAGTAAGACAGTAAGAGCAAGAAGATACGAAGGTACAAAAAAAAAATCCTTTATTTACATAATTCTGCAAAGAATTAACAATCTGCCAGAATTTCCACCATTAGCTAAAGCTTCAGAGACTGCCTTTACTAATGTCTGTTGATATCAGGTTCTCTTCCATTTCTGTGCAAATACAAGTGAAGTCTGGGCTTCTCTGATCCCTTATTGTTGCAGATAATCATGTGGCTATATCTAGCTAACTAATATAACCTTAAGGTTTGAATTATCCTTACACTATGCTCTACTTCTCTTTCATGCTGCTATGGAAAATGTGGCAGCTCTGTCTTAAACGAAGAACTTCTCCAGATGGCAGAACTGCTGATAATCCTTTTCTAAGTCACTGTAAGAAGCCGAGCCCTCCAATAATCATTTTAGACATATAATATGGGAGAGAAATACAGTAGCATTTTTGCCATAGCATAACTTAATGTAGACTGGTAAAAGGAACCCTTGCGAAAAGACAAAAGAGGCATAGCTAGCAATTAGAGTTAATAGCAGGTTCACAAAAATAAAGCTGCTGAATCACATAAATAATAAGTCAAAAAGTATTAGAGAACCTAAGATAGTTGAAATAAAAATTGTTATAAAGCATCATGAAATAAAGCATAGTAATTCTTGAAATTTGATTTTTATCAAATGGAGAAATAGCTCAAAACACAGACCAACAACACAAAGATAATGGATGTCAGGAAGAAAAAGACAAGAGATTTAAAAACTAGATCCAGGAGTCCTACATGAGGATGAGAAATCCCAGGAAGTAATGAAAAATGGAGAGAATGAAATAATAATTAAACAAAAACAGGAAAACATCTTCAAAGTTAAAAATACCCTCAGCTACAGAGAGTAAAAGTTTGAGAACAAAACACAGAAAAACTTGGGTACAACATGTTAAAAGTTTGATATTCCAAACTAAAGAGGAAAAAAATAAGAATCCTAGACCTCAGTTTCCAATGGTATGGTACATTACATAGTTTGAAGTGACTTTTCAGCATGAAACAAACAGATTAAGGAAAATAATACCTTAAAGACATTGCGAGGCACAAAGGAATCGCAGAGTTTTACTGAAGCCTCCTTCCACCTAACTTAATAAAACAGGTTGAACTATAAGTAAGATCTCCAAGAAGTAAACAAATGATCAGCCAACATCAGGAGGAAGGAGTTCAGTGGAGTGGAAGAGCTTCAATTGTGATTTCATCATTAAGTAGGGGTCCTGAAGGGAGCTGCTGTGGTCCCAGAAAGGAGTAGCCCAGAACCAGTAGCAAGGGTTATGCTGGAAAATAGAATCATTAAAAGATTATGTACTTATACGTACGCGTGCACACACACACACGCGTGTTCCAAACATAAACATATGTATAAGGGGATTCATTATGAGGAATTGACTTACATGATTATGAAGGCTCAGATATGAATACCAAAGTGGGCTATAGTTTTAATGCAATCCCTATCAAAATCTTGATGATTATTTTTTGCAGAAAAAGAAAAATCTCTTAAAATTCTTAAGGAGTCTCAAGGTGACACTGGATAGCCAAAACACTCCTGCAAAGGAAGAAAGCTGGAGGGCACACACTTTCCAATTTCAAAACCTACTTCCAAGGTACAATAACCAAAACAACGTAGTATAAATAGTACAAAAACTGGCATAAAGGCATAAATGTGGACAAATGGGATAAAATAGAAAATCCAGAAATAAGCCCTTTTGTAAATGATGAAATGATTTTTGACAAGGATGCCCAGAGCATTCAATGAGAATAAGACAGTCTCTACAACACATGTTGCTGGGAAGCCTGGCTATTCACGCAGAAATGAATTGCCTGACATGCACGCACAAAAATCAACTCAAAATTCATGCGTGGTATAAAACTATAAATTCTTAGAATAAAATAAGGCAGAAGCTTCATGATATCAAGTTTGGTAATTATTGCTTGGATATGAGGTAAAGACACAAGTAACAAAAGAGAAAAATATACAAATCAAATTTCATGAAAAATTTTTAAAATTTGTGTACCAAAAAAAAAATACAAGCACTATCAACAAAGAGGTTGCATGCAGAATGGGAGACAATATTTGTGAATGTTTCATCTGATTAAAGGTTAATATCCAGAATATACAGACAAATCCTAAAACTCAACAATAATCAAAATACATTTCAAAATGGGCAAAGGACTTGAACAGACAATTCTATAAAGACGCACAAATGGTTAATAGGCACACGAAAAACATACAACATCTCAAGTGGTTAGAGAAATGCAATTTAAAGGTAAAATAAATTGAGATCTGATAGCCAGTAGAATGGCTGTTGTAAAGAACAAAACCAAACAAAAATGAGTATTAGAGAGTTTGGAACACTTGTGCATTTTTGATAGTAATGTAAAATGGTAAGCCATTGTGGAAAAATGTATAATGCTTCAAAAACAGAATAAAACATAATTTTATAATCCCATCTCTGGGTATATATATTCAAAAGAATTGAAAGCAGGATCTCAAAGAAGTACGTGGACACCCATGTTTACAGTAGCATCATTCACAGTAGCTAAAATGCGAAAGCAACTCTGGTTTCTAGTGATGGATGAATGGATAAGAAAAATATGTTGTGTACATGTGGTGAAATATTGTTCTGCCTAAAAAAGGAACAAAATTCTGACATATTCATTCACGTATGACCTTGAAGAAATTATTCTAACCGTTTAAAAAACAGTCAAAATATGATGAATACCGTATGATGCCATTTATGTGAGTACTTAGAATAGTCAAAACCATGTAGGCAGACAGAAGAATGTTGGCTCCTGGAGGAAGGGTAGAGTTCTATTAAATCGATCCAGAGTTTCAGTTGTGCCAGAGGGAAAGGGTTCTGGAGGTAGAAGGTGGTAACAACAGCAAATCAATGTGAACAATTTTAACTTCACTGAACGTCACACTTCAAATCAATGTCACTAAATTTTGTGTAAGGGGCATTTTACCACAATAAAAATGCATAGAAAACTCCTCATATATATGGTAAGATTTTTTAAAAATATACTTATATGTACAAAAACTTAGAAAAAAATGAAATTCCATACTACTGATAGTCATATCTGTGATACACAATCAGGTAGAAGAAAATCAATCTGTAAAGTAATACGGATGGTATAATTATATGTTTACAAAAAATAAAGATACTTGAATATATCTATAAATAAAAATGACTTGAAAAGTATGATTAGTTATATTTGCTTATATACAGAATCAATTAGTTCAACATCCACAAATTACTATTATAATTTAAGAAGCTAAACACAGAAAATATTAAAAAGGAATCATCTTTGGTAAGTCCAAATTATTTAGTAAGATTTAAAAATCATTTTCCCTCATGCTTAATGAATATATTCTCCCAGTTTGAATTATGCCTTTTACTCATATGATGGTACAGAAAGCAAATCATGATACAAGGTGCTTATGTGTATATATGTCCTGAGTGTTCTCTACCTTTTGTTTCAGTCTCATTTAGGGAAGTTCTGCCATCGCATAGCAAGAGTAAAAAAACAAACTTTGCACTATCAGTAACTGTTTAATAAAAAGGTAGCAAGGAATCATACATGATATAAATCTTATATGTGAGGAAATCTATTTTTTGCATAAACTCTTCTTGTTTTTCCCATATAATCCATGATATTTAGTTTTAAATGTTGGGGGAAGATTCTCTATAATACAACAAGAAATGAGATACAATTGTAAGGTGACTAAAGTGGGGAACTACTTGGTTGTCCTTCTGTAGGTTTCCATGTGGCTATAACCCAATTTACTATCGTTTCTCAAGTTCAAGCCTTTTGAAAGTCCTGGCCTGCTGACCAATAGGCCTTAGTCCTTACAGCTTTCTTTGATTAATAGTGCAATGAGTAACTGGATAGGCTGGAGGGCACTTGCATGAGGGCTTGCCTGCTTGCTGTTCTTAGAACCCTACAACCTCATGCGAAAACCTGGGCCCGGGAGGGTAAGGAATCATGTGAAGAGAGGTCGTGGTCATCTCAGCTGTCCACAGCCAACCCACCACCTTATTGTAGACACATAAGCAAGCCCACTCAAGATCAGCCAAAAGTGATCCAGAAAGAATTCATGTTAAGACCAACCTGGATTATTGACTTGTAGATGGTTGTTGTTTTAAGCTATAAATATTGTTTGTTGATTAGTTACACAGCAAAAAATAAACAATACCCCTTCTGTCTACGTGCTCTGTTCTATTTGCCTTGCCTACATTCAGTTTAACTGAAATTTATTTTTAGTAGCTTTCCTTTATCTAGTTTTCGAGAACTCACTTTTATTCATATTTTATTATTTTATATAATTTTTAATTATATTAAATAAAGTTAATATCAAGTAAAACTATCACAAGAAAGTCTAAGAAGAAAACCGATGGATTCCTGGTAATTTTAAGAGTATGTGTGAACTCCAGAGCAATCTATACTCCAGAGCACCCATCATGCTGTTGGCATTAGCAAGTAAATGTGAGCAGGGCCACGGTAACACTTCAGAAGATCTGTTATGACAGAAACGGAATTTTAGATCTCTCCTCATTATTTCGCTAATACTTTAAACATCAGAACATCACTATGTCTCCCACTTCAGTCAGAAAATGAATTTTCTTGATGATTAAAAATTCTAAAGATCCCATTTATACTTTATGTAAAATTGCCTATACATTCATAAATGTAAAAGGAATGTTTAAATTTTCAATTAAAATTTTGAGAAATGCATAGTTTTGCTGTATTTCAAAACATTTATCAACATCATTATGCTACTAATTACTGTTATTCACGATAGGAAAATCTTTGCATTGGACCATTTCTTCGATTTGTAATGTAGACCAAAATAGAAATATTCATCATCCTAAACATTGTACAGAATCAACCTAAGTAAGTAATTCTACAAAATCATTATATTAGTGAGAACAGGTATCACAAAATTTCCATGACAAATAATACCAAAAAATTAGTGTTTTAAAACAATATACTGGCTATTGTTCATACGTCACAGCTTCATGCTGGCAGATCATAGTTTCTGTTCCATAAAGTCACTCTGGAATCAGGAACTGTTCCATCTTATGAGACAACTGTCATCCACTCTTTTTTTTTTTTTTTTTTTAAAGAGAGAGGGATAGTGAGAGAGACAGAGAAAGAGAGAATCAACTTTATTTAGTTTTTCACATGGCCTTAGTTGCTCCAATACTCAGTTGTATACGTGGTGCTGGGGTTTGAACTCGGGTCCTCATGCTCGCCAGGCAAGCACCGAGACCGCTGAGCCCCTGCTCCAGCCCCTGTCATCCACACTTGACCCCATAAACCCATGGGAAAAAGTGAGAAGGGGAATGCTGCAAAGCTCTCAATTATCGAGAAGTGACGCATGACATTTCTACTCACATTTCTTGCTGAGAAAAACGACAGCCTAGTCTTTCCTAGATTAGAGGTGGGGAATGTGATTGAACTTTGTCCCTAGGAAGAGGAGACACAATTGGCAAACATCTGTACAGTTTTGTTCACAGTCCTTAGACCTACCTTCCATACCACAAACCCTAATTTATAAATATTGTGCTAATTACAGTGAAGGGCGGAGACTAATAGAAGTTGCAGTTGGTGGCCTAGTGATGTGGACATGGTAAAAAATTCTGCCATATGTTCTTGTCTTCAAACCAATGATGTAGGCATTCAAACATATTGATGGCGTTCTCTAGAGTTCACATTTCTTTTTCTAAATACTGGAAATAAGGAATTAATCAATTCCCAATTTTAAAGAGATATTGGAAAATTGTTCTAGGAATCTTCTGAGGTGAGGTTGGTACCTGGTAAAGGACTGAGATGGGAATTCAGTGGGGCTCCCTGACCTTCCAGATCACTTCCTCACCCCACATCTTCTGACACCCTGGGTAGAAATTCAATATTCTGGTTTATTAGGAACAGATTTTTCTTTTCTGCACATATTTCTTCTCAACTTCAAAGCCTTAAAGGAAGAGGCATGCAAAAGTGAAATATATATATTTCTACACACATATCTATGTAGAAACACAGAGAGAGAGAGAGAGAGTCTTTTTCATTTCACACAGCATTCATGGAGTATTTTTAGTGATTCTTTTTAATTTATGTGGCTTTTACTGGACACCTACTTTTTGGGAAATGGGAGAAAAAGATAATAAGCTGGAAATATGCTTTTGAGGAACGTAGACACAATTCAGGAGACACAATTATTCATCTGTTTAACCAAAGATTCAATGAGCTTCTGCATATGAATCAGGTATTGCTCTTATGGAACTAGATAGGGCTGACATCTAAGCAAATAAATTCCAGGAAATGTGTTCTAGAAGAACACACCCACAAAACAGTGTTGGGGAACTAACCGAGGTTAGGTAAGAGGTCTCACAGGTTAGGGAGGAGATGGCACTAGGCCAAGCTATAACCAGCAGGACCACCCAGTGGAAAGACGGCAAAGTGAGTTGTGTATGCTCAAAGAAATAAAGAAGGTCGTGGAGGCTGGGAATTCGAGAAGGAGGGAATCTAGGCAAGCTGGAGGCTGTGTGGAGGGTGCTCCCTCATGTTCTTGTTGCTCCTCATCCTCTTAGACCAGGACTTCTCCAAGGAGGCCGGAAGGCCCCTGGATGGTGCTGGGTAAGCATTCCACACACAGCGTCGTTCAGCTAGAGCTGTTGCCACGGTTCACACAGTTTCTCACCCTGCTGGCTGGAGGTGCTGGAACAAGGTAAAGGACGGTGAGTTTCGCTGAAGCCCCTCTGATTAGCTCGCACATGGATGACTTCTCCCTGTGTCTCCACCTGCTGTTCTCTGTGTCCTCATCTCCTCTTCTCTCAAAGAGAGCAAGCACCTGGACAAGGGCATGCCCATGTGTCCTCATTTTACCCAGTTACCCCTTTCAAGGTCCTGTCTTCAGTTACAATCCCATGCTGAGGTACTGGGGTTGGGATTTCAACATATGAATTACGAGGGGATATAATTCTGTCTATAATAAACTCCTTAAATAAAAATGGGTATTGATAAGGGGAGGATTATTTATGTTTACAATATGAAATAGGGAAGGGCTGGGTGATGAGAAAATTATAGGTTTTGGGAAAAATATAGATTTTAATAGAAATCGGAAACTACTGGAAATTTGTTATAGTGTTATGTTTCTTAAAGAGAGTGGGATAGTGAGAGAGAGAGAGAGAATAAACTTCATTTATTTTTTCACGTGGCTTTTGCTATTCAGACACTTTGTTGTGTATTGGGTGCTGGGATTTGAACTCGCGTACTTGCGCATGCACGCAAGAGCCTTAACCAATGAGCCACTGCTCTAGCCTCTATAGTGTTATTTGAAAAAGTTCATTCTGGTTGCTGTGTAACAAATGAATTTTCTGAATACACAAAGAGAAGTGGCTGACTGAGTGAAGGTGATATCAGAAGAGATGACAAGAAACGCTCAGATTCAGAATCTATTTTGAGGTAGAGCCCAAAGAATTATTTGATGGAGTAGATGTACAGATTAGAAGGAAGAAAGGAACCAAAAGGAACACAAATGGCAGGACCCACAGGGTAGAGTCTTAGATTCCAGAATGGATTCTTTCTGGCTATGTGCTCTCAAATAAGTAACTTAATCTTTATTTTTTTTTCAGTGATATAGATTTATTAGGAAAACAGATACAAAGGAGAATAAGGGCTATATCAAGAGAGAGATGTCTTTTTGGGTAAAGTAAGAATTATACTTTCAAGTAGCAAGTTCAGATGTCTTGAGAGTGAAAGCTTTAGATATTTAGCAAGGAAAGCTTTTCAAAGGGGAATGAGGGCCACCTCCAAGAGGCGACATGACCAGTAATGTAGTCCTTGTGAATCTGTGTTTCCTCACATATAAGACAGAGCTAAAAATATCTCCTTCATCAGTTAGTTGTAAGGATCGAATAAAATAGTGATAGCAGAGTGCTTGGTATCCAGCAATTTTCAGTGGGCTCACTAAGGGTCAGTTCTACTTTGACAAAGAAAAAATATTCATGAAGCACTTAGATGGGATCTGATTAAGTTTCCAAATGCGCAAACTGATGAGAGTGCCCTCTGCATGCTAGAAAGAAGGAAAACCCATGTGGACCAAGTTGAGAAGCTCTCTCTTGGTGGGGTGATTGTCAGGATGGATGTGGAAGACTTGAGTAGGAACCGTTCACTGAATGAAGAATAAGAAGCCTTGATGTTTTAACTGGTTGGCATGAAGTCAAAGAGAAGGATTTTGTCCTAAACTAAAGAAAGATGAACTCTGTTTCCCATTAGCAAGACCTGGGACTTGTGAAGTAATATCTTGAAGCTAAGTTGTCATCTAGTAGAATGGATATTATCTATAATAGTCAGTCTGTAATTCGGAGCCAAATTTTCAAATTTGTTTTTCTAAAAATCATAGATAATTAAAAACTTAAACCTTCATAAGTTTGAAGATTAATGTATCTAAAAATAATCATACTTTTAAATAATTTATTCTTTTATTCATTTATACTTTTAAAGAATCTCAAACATGATCAAGAGGAAGATCAGCCCATTAATGGCCAACAGATATCACCTAATTGTGTCTGATTGACTCTGTGCTTAATTTTAACCATTGTGTAATTATCTAGCCTAGAAAGTGTTGTTGAAAATAACACCACAGTAGTCATAGATATCTAAGTGAATATAGCGATGAAGTGACTGAATAAGGACCCTGAACCATGACAGAATTAAACCTTACCTGTTGCAAACACCAACCAATCAGCTACTTTGTTAGTTTGTCCCTTCAAAAAGTGTAAGGTGATTTGATTTTACCTTCTTTAATGGCTCTCAAACATGGGATCTGTATTAGTCCACCGCCTTTGCCTTCAAGTGCTACCATAGCAGGGTCGTCCACCCTTCACCTGCCCTTGGCCTGAAGATACCATCAGCATCTGAAGGCGGTAGTCCAGGCTTCTAAACTCCAGGTCCAGAGAAGGGCTCCCCCACCCTTCAGTGCTCCTTGATTCTAGGCCAAGTGTGAGCTGGAGCTTCTGGGCACCAGGGTGAGGCAGAAATATGTAATGCGAGCCCAGCTGGAGGTCAAGACTTGTTTTCCTTTCACGACTTGCTTGTGCTCCCCTGGAAACTACTGCGGGGAGTGTTCTCTCCCTCACCTAATCAAGGCCCCCACCTTCTTAGCCCAGATCCCCATGGAGATATGAGTGCTCCTGGCAAAAGCTGGGAAAGCATTTTTCACACCTTAAATAAAATGTGCAGATTGAGGGTGGAAGGATTATTTTCCATTACAATGTGAAACATTTTGGCCCTTTTCCCAGAGCTTATAATAACCTTTGGAAAAGCCTGTCCCCCTGAAGTATGGTCCTAGAAACCAGCTAGAAAGGAACTGGGAAGTCTGGACTGCAGACCCTCCAGGGAAGGAGCACTCATGCCAAGGGGAAGGTTGGAGCTGACCTTGCTTCTGCCCAGGTTAAGTTTACAAGTAGCTGTTCTTACCCACAGAATCCCTCCACACCTTTGTCTCTACATTCGGAATCCTCCAGAGGTTGGTATAAT
This sequence comes from Aplodontia rufa, assembly GCA_004027875.1. Lineage (NCBI taxonomy): Eukaryota > Metazoa > Chordata > Mammalia > Rodentia > Aplodontiidae > Aplodontia > Aplodontia rufa. Next base: position 160,056 of record PVKS010000785.1, on the reverse strand, counting down.
AACTGAGGTTTAATTTGAGGGCCCCGGAAATCAGAAAGACAGCTAACACAACAATAAAAATTGCCTGTATCCATTGATCCATCTCTTTAATTATCTTTGATGCCAGTTGAGTTTCAATTCCACTATCAAATAATTGCTGCAGAAAACAAACAACAGTGGAGTGATGCTATAAATGTTATTTCTTGCTTACATAAGAGAGAGATAGCTGTATGATGGATATGATTCCTTACAGTGGCTTAGAAATCAGGAAACCTTATTTCCCATGCTTTGGAATTTTTCATCATGTAGGAGACTTTCAGAGCTGGGAATGGAAGTAGTGCATCTTACTACCACTATACCACTGGCCAGAACTCCAACTCGGGGAACAACATTTCTTATACTGCCTGCAAAGAAGGGGAGGAAGTCTACAGATATTAATGAGCACATTTTCTGCTATATCTCACAAGAATAAAAGTGTCAATCTACGTTATTGTCAGTCCTTGCACATGAGTAAGAGTGAAGGGTTTGAGACAAGGTTGAGATAAGAAGAAAGGCGCACTTGGTGAATTGGGAGAAGAAGGGAGTGCTGCCGGAACGCTTTCTTGTGTTGTCTTTCCTGTCTGCTGTCACAGACTTTGGGTTACAACAGGTTGTAGAATTTATGTGTCCACGTTGTGACTACATGATATTTCCTGTACATCTCATCCCCACCAACTTTAGAGGAAATTTGCCCTAAATTCTTAAATCCCCAGCACCTACCAGAGGACCGAAGTTGTAACAGAAGCTATGTAATTTTACCATAATGAGTATACCTTGCTACAAGGAGCTTCTGATAAGATCTTCAATACCCATTCTCCATCTCATGGTGTCTGCTGGTGACATCAAGGCATGGCATAAGCAGGTTCTGTCTCAGGGTCTCACTAGGCTTCAATCAACATGTAGAAAGGCTGCATTCTGACCTGAAGGCTCAACTGGAAGAGAATGTTACCAAGCACACTCAAGTCGACAGCACAGTTCATCTCATTTAGGACTGAGGTCTTGGCCTCTTGCTGGCTGTCAGTCAGGGACTGCTTTTGGATTTTAGAGGCTTTCATTGTCATGGGGCTTTCTCCATGAACCCTCTCACAGCATGGGATTTTACTTCTATAAAGCCAAAGAGGGAGAAAGTTTTAGAATCAGTTTTCTAGCAAGCTAGAGTCTCACATAATATGCCATAATTATCTAAGTGACATTCTTTCACTTCCACCACATTCTGTTAGTTAGATGCAAGTTGCAGGACTCACCTACACTCAAGGAAGGGCATCAAATCAGGAAATAGAGACCAGGAGGCAGGAACCATGGCAGCTACCTTCAAGGCTGCCTTTCTTATGAGTTGAATTCTAATTTGAAACAGGAAATGAACAGATGAAGAGAAAAGGACCAGAAATACAGAGACTAGCAGTGAAGCAACCTATACTTCACATTGCAAACTCAATTTCATTCTTACCGCTTACGATGATGATAATCTTACTCATCTCACAATAGGATCAGATGATTCAAAATAGACAATGTACATGAAAAAGTTTAACAAAATACTAGCATAAAGGAGTGTTCCGCAATTTTTTCTTTCTCTTACTGGCTGATAGCTTTGGTAGGCCATTTCCTCTTGTTGGGGCTTAGCTGCCTCTTCTACAAATGAGCAAATCACTCCCTGAAGATGTTCTGGTGGTCACTGCCAACTGGAAAACTCACACCACTGGACAACAATGACCTGACCCAACGGTGACTTGTACGGAGTCTCTTCCTTCAAACAAGACCTTGAAAAAATAAACTGAAGGCAGATGATAAGGGGCTTCCCTCCTGTCACAGAATTATGGACTTAAGCGTGAAAGAAGTATTTCTCTTTGGTCAGCCAGTTGGAGACACTTTAGGAGCTGGACATGAAAAGATTAGCTATTTAAAATTTTGTATGAAATACTCAGAGATTAGGTCATCTTGTTCACTTAATGTATCACACTCCTAACTTCTTGGAATCTTCAGGGAGAAACTTTGGCTTTTTTTCTTCTTCTTTGAGTAACTATTAATAAAAAAATAAATTTAATTAAAACAATCACTATGATTCTAGCTCCCTGAAAATTAAAAAGAGGAATTTCTAACACTTTTAAAATCTAGAATTAGATACGTTAGGTTAATTTGCTTAAATGGGAATCCATTACTATAGTTCTTGCAGGAACAGATAGAGGGAACAAGATCGGGCTCAAGTCACTACTTGGACTGATAACCACGGCTGGCTGAGGATACACTGTGTTTACTGGGATTGATCTATGATTTTTATTTCGTCCAACTCTTCTGGGGTTTAATTTCTCACACTCACAAATTCTTGTTTTCCCCCCAACTCTCTTCCTTGCCATCTCTGTTTGACACACCCAGAAGAATCAAGGGGAGTGGCAATAGAATTATCATTCAGCCTGAGATCATTTCCCTTTTTTTCCTTTTCAAGATGAGGTGTGTGAATGATTACAAAACTCAACCAGTATCCTTTTAGCTTAAATAGACTCTCTAGGGGTTTCCTACCTCTAACAGGGCCATTACAAATATTTCTGGGGGGTGTCCTGAGGTATCCTGTCTCAAATCAGAATGCCTTAAATCTATTAGGCTGAAAATACACCTGTAGATGTAAATTGAATTTCAACTTCAAGACAAAGTCGCATTTGCAGGTATAACTTCTTTGTCTTGAATTCTAAAAGCCTGCCCCACCTGGCAGCCTGGATCGTTGTAAATTCTGCAAGAGTAGAAGAAATACCTGCAATTCGAAGGCAGCCTCAAATCACCTTCCCCTAGTCCTGCCCCACTAAATAGGGCAGAATTTCCCTACTGAGAGTGAAATCACGCTGAACGTAAACATTGTATATTAGTGTTCAGGGAGGCCATCACTGATTTTACAAGCTTGGGAGCTTCAATACAATCGTAGATGCTGACATCCACAATCCAGGTGTTGCAAGACTGTGCTTCTTCCCAACGCCCTAGGAGAGAACCCTTCCTTGACTCTTTCAGCATCTTCTGGTGCAGGGTGTCCCTTAGTTGGCAGCAACATAAGACCAACATCAGCCACAGGCTTCACAGGATTCTGTCTGTGTCTTTTTCTTATAAGGATACTTGTTGTAGGACATAGTGCCCACCTGGATAACCCAGGGTGCTCTCCTCTCAAGATCCTTCATTTATTTACACCTGTAAGGTCCTTTTAACAAACAACATAATAATTACAGGTTTCAGGTGATTTTTCTTTTGAGTGTCACTCTTTGACTCACTAGATTTTGTTGTAATCAAAAGGTTGAAATCCAGAAATCACAACTATGAGAGATGATCTTTGAATAGACATTTATTCAGCAAATTCTTGCTCAGTGTTGTCTCTGTTCCTGAAACCATTGGCTCTAAGTTACACCATAACAAAAACAAAAAAAAAAAATTGGCCACACTCTGTCAAGGATCTTAGAATCTAAGTTCCTTGACAGAGTAAGGGAAAGACAAAGATAGTTCATCAGAATCTTTGATTCCAAAGAGCAACCAAGGCTCACAGTATTAATTCTAAGAATAAGGTGGCTATTGGCATTTAAATAACTCCATCCAGTGTTCAATGGGTGCCAGCCCATCAATCCTTTGTTTCAAAATTTATTTTTTAAAATATTATTATTTAAGAAAAAAGAGGAGGATTTGATTTCAGGAAAATAAATAATTATTTACTATTATTATATAAAAATATATTTAACGGGCTGTTGTGGTGGCTCAGTGGCTAAAGCACACGCACAAGGACCTGGGTTTGAACCACAGAACCACATACACAACTTAAAAGTCAAATTTTGCTGAATGTCAGAGAAATGAAGGCCAGATGAAAAAATAAAATAAAACTTGATTCTCTCCCTCTCTCTTTAAAAAAAAGTACATTTGATGTTGCAAAAAAGAAATCACTACCGACTGAAGCTGGTGAGGTAATAAAATAATAAAACTATTTTCCCGTCATACCCTAAAATCTTCCTCAACGACTCAATACTTGATGCATATCAAACTCTACATTCTTAGAAGTCAGGATGGGTACAGGTTGACTTCTTCCCAACTACCTGAACCCCTAAGCTCAAGGGACAACCCCCCCAAATGTTGGCATTTCTAAGCCAGTTCCTCCCATTTCTTTTGTCCCTGTATATTCAATCCCACAGCAAATTCCGCAGGCTCCACTGCCAATCAAATCTGGATTCTCTCTCTGTCCCAGTTCACACCTTGTCTAAATGTCATGATTTCTTGCTGGAAGATTTGTAGTGCCATTGTCACTAGTCCACTCCTTTTCTTCTTTTCTCTCAACCATCAGGTCTCTATGGAGCACTAATCACAATCTCTTGACGGAACCAACCATCTTACTCTCCTGCTTAAAGCCCTCTAGTAGTTTTCCATTGCACTTACAGTGGAATGGAAGCTCCTTGCCCTGGCCTAAAGGCTTTCGTGGCTGTGTTTTCCTCTCTAAAATTTTCTTCAGTCCCTCTCCTTCCTGCAATTTAAATCCCAGTCACAATGGCTTGCTTTCTGTACCCTGAGTAGATAAAGGACTTCTGCATTTGTGCCAGGAAGCACTCTCTCATTGATCTTTCCAGGTCTCTCTTTACAGATTCAGCTTGAGCATCTCCTTTAAAAAATTATTAAGGAGTTGAGTTATAGTATAATCATAAATGCATATAAAGAAATAATAGGATATGCATTTGTTCTTAAATCAGAATTACCCCCACATCACCCACATCTTGATTCTTCTATATTTTGCTCCTAAAGGCGATATAAACACTTAGATTGTGAATTTTCCACAATTAAATGATTGCATAAGTATTATTTGGATTCTCAGGGGTGTAAAGAGTATGCTACAATATTGATTGTCTCACTAGATCCCTTCTTTTTTTTATAAAGAAAGAGGGACAGTGAGAGAGAGAGAAACAGACAGAGAGAGAAATAATTTTTACTTAGTTTTTCACATGGCTTTCATTGCTTTGAGACTTCCTCCTGTATGTGGTGCTAGGGTTTGAACTCGCATACTTGCGCACACAGGTCAAGCGCCATGACTGCTGAGCCACCACTCTAGTCCCCAAGATACCTTCTTAAGGAGAATTTTCCTGATATCATAAATTCTGCTTCCTCTCTCATCAGCCTCTGTCAATCACATCCTCCCTGTCATATATTCCATTTTCTTTATTGCTCTTTTAACAACAAAATCATCTTCATTTATTGTTACTTATTTATTGTCCATTTGCTCCCAATGAATATAAGTTCCATGAGAACTAGGAATTCATCTGTGTTTTTTTGTTTGTTAGATTTTTGGTATTGGAGATTGAACCCAAGGACACTTAAATGTTAAGCCACATGCCAACTCTTTTTATTTTTAATTTTAAGACAGGGTTTTGCTAAGTTTCTTAGGACCTTGCTAAATTGCTGAGGCTGGCTTTGAACAGGGGATCCTCCTTCCTCAGCCTCCTGAGTTGTTGGGATTACAGGAGAGAACCATCACACCCAACCTCGTTTGTGTTTTTACTATTGTGTTCCAATGTCTAGATCAGTCTGAAGCACAGATTGGATGCTTAACAATATTTGCTCAGTGACTAAATAGCAGCGGTGTCATGCCATATTGTCTATTACTTAAACATATTATGTCTCTTAATGCTATCAGCCTATCAGCTCTATGAAAGAAGGCAACCTTGTTTTTTTCTCCATACTCAAAACAATTCTCAACATAATTGCCATCAATAAATACACACTTAGCTATTTTTTTAAATAGGAACAATGAATGTTATTCTAGGATTTCTGCCAAGTGCCATTAGATGTGATATTTCAGAGATTCCATCCCTTGTCCTCTATCCTTTGCTGTTTGAGAATAATAAATATGTTTTTTTTCTAGTTAGCTTCTATTTCTCCTTCAGCAAATGCATTTAGACCATCTAAGAGATGTAGCAAGAATGTCTTGGCTTTTTGGCTCCCCTCTCCTTCTCAGTCTATTGCATACCACAGAGAGCTCCATCCCACAATTGCTTCCAAGGCCTTATCTATAGAGAAAAGGAGCAAACAAAATATAAAATATAATCACAATGACTATTAGCTGGAAGAGCACATTGGGCTTTATTAAAGACACCCAACCACAATTGTTCACCTTTGACCTTACAGACACACTTGCCAATTTTCTTGAAAGGCCATCATCATTGCATTTACGGCTCTCTTGGTTCTGTCGATTTAGGGCCAAAGGAAGTCCCCTCCATATCTCTTTTACTGTCAGTGCATCCCTGTAACCAGCAAGATTTGTGAACGGAATGCCTCTGGAGATGGCGTCTGGGTAGCCTGGGGCAGACAGGCGCTGTTCTCTATGTGAAGTAACCCTATCTGTGTGTGCTCAAGTTTTAAAGTGGACCCTCATTAATCATGGCTTCAGTTCCCTTAGACATTCCAGAGCTGATCTATCCCTCTTTTCCCTGAAGCAACAATCCATATAGACCCCAAATAAGTTATTTATTCCTGAAATGACTTGGTCTGGCATCACCCGGCCTTCCCTAACCTTCTGCATGTGAAAAAGAGAAATGAATGACTTGGGCAACTTCAAAGTGTGTTTTACTTTCCATATAGTCATTAACTTTAAATGTTCCCAAACTAATAGTCCAAGACATTGTAAAGGGGTAATAAGTTCAAAGGAATATGAAACATAAAGCAGAACTCCGGAGTCATTTGAAAGTATTTTCTCTAAATGTGTGCAAGCTTTCAAGGCTGCTAGGCAAAGGAGCCTGGATCGGCATTTTGGCGAGTGCTGAAAAGAATTTTCCCCAAGTGGAGTGTGTAAGTGAGTTGCCAGGCCAACCTCTCTGAGAGCAGAGGCATGTCCTTGGAGGCTCTGCTGTTCCAGGGAACACGGCACTGAACTGGCTCACTCCTCTTCCAATTTAAGGCCAATTTGTCTCTTTCTTTAAATCTCTTTCCTTGTTTGGATCTGGGTGCTCCAGGTCACTTAGGGAGGGTTGGTCTATTGCTCTACAATACACGGTGTTTCTGTATAGGAGAAAATTGCAAACGGATTAAGTTTTATAAACTAAAGATCTGAATTCCAATTATAAAATCTTTAGTCACTGAGTTGAATGGGGTGTGGGATAAAGGTCAGGGCCTTATATATTCTCAGAGATGTCAGAAATAAAAGTCTGTCTTATTTTAAAGCAGAAAAAATCTCTTCCTTTGAGGAAGTCACCAGAGAATGGGGTTTTCCATGCTTATCTGGAAGCGATCCTGGGACATGAAGCGCTTTTGCTGCGGCTTGCACCTCCAGTCACTCGGTTTTCCATCACAGGGGACAGCTGTGCAATAGCATTCCAGCCTTGCTTTCTGGGGTCTGTAGAAACCAAAAACAGCAGAGGTGGCTTTAGCCTCATAGAAAAAGCCAGAATTCAAGAGTACTTTGTTATCTCTTCAGTGTGTGTTTTCTTCCCTTCCTGTACATGCAGACTTACATTCATGTAATTATAATCACAGAAGGCCTGCTATGTTATATTCCATTTATTTTTCATTGAACATTAGGCCACAACTATTTGTAACCCTGTAATTTCCACAAATTATTTTAATAAGAACTTCAGTTTCTATTGAATGTATATCCTAGATTTACTTAACCAATTGCCTATCACTGAGTATTTATAATGTTTCTGAATATTTCACTACTAGTAAATAACTCAGCAATAAGCATTTTTAAGTGTGGATATTTTTATTCCATCAAGGTAATTACATCTTTAGGACAGAGGCTTACAGTGTGATACCAGGTGGAAGCATGTAACCAGAGAGATGGCGCAGGTGTACATGAGGCTGTATGGAAGACCTTGTTCAGATCCAGTGGGTACCATTTCCCCACACCCACGCTCACACTGCACCTGGTAAAGAAGGAAGCATCCAGGGTATGTTGAATTGTAGTAGATGCTAACCAAAACCAAAATTTAAGACAAGCTGAATTCAGTCTAATTAAGTATTATATATAGATAAACTTAAGATGGAACTTTGTTTTCATTGGGTTTTTATGCTTTTTCTTTTAAAGAGGGACAGTGAGACGGAGAGAATGAGTTTTATTTAGCTTTTCATGTGGCTTTTGTTGCTGCAACACTCTGTTGTGTACGTGGTACTGAGGTTTGAACCCGCGTCCCAGTGCATTACAGGCAAGCACTGCAACCTCTGAGCCACTGCTCCAGCCCAAGTTTCTATTCTTCATTTTCTTCCCCCAAACTATTTTTACAATCACAAAAAGAAATACATTGTTTACTTTAAAACATTTCAAAATTTGGGGAAAAAATAAAAGTCATTCATATTATTAACACCCAAATAAGGCACCACTGATCATTAAATAATTCTGATTATTGTTCAATGTGTACATTTTTTTTTTCAGGGCTGAGGACCGAACTCGGGGCCTTGCACATGCTAGGCAAGCACTCTGCCACTGAGCTAAATCCACAACCCCTAATGTGTACATTTTAAAAACAAAAATAGAATCAATGTGTAATATATAACACAATAATATAATCTATTTTTCACCAAGTAATTTAATATGAGCAATAGATACATAATAGACATTCTACATAATTAATTTTAATGACAATTTAAATCTATTAATGAATATATCAGATCCTCTGTGGTTCTTGAAACTTTTGTAAACTTGATCACAATGATGTTGCAGTGGTAATTATCATTCTGTAGATATTTTTTAGCATGAAACTAAGATATATCCTAAATATAACTTTACACATAGGATTCCTGGTTTCAAATGCAAGCACATTTCTAAGGACTGTGGTAAATAATTTACAAATTTACTTCCAGAAATGTCACCTTGCAACAGCATTGTCAGTTGCCTATTTCCTGGGCCCTTGGCAATGTGGCACATCATCGTGGTAAAAGTAATCTTTCCAAGTTTGATGGACAAACATGATATTGCTTGTTGAGCCGTCTGCTCTCCGGTTTATCTTCACTCTGTATTCTGAGTTTGTAATCATGTCCTTTGATCTACTTTATTATTGCTAGTTCTTCTTCTATTTAGACTTCCCAATAGCCACAAGAAGGGTTGTGTTCAGATTGTCATGAACACCTGGTGACCTGCATGATGTAGGTATTGACTCTTCTCCTACCTGCTGGCCTTGTTCCTCCTGGGAGTCTGGCACTGAACCCCCTAAACTGCTCTGCAGTTCTCTGGCTTTCTGTACTGAGTTAACACCAGGCTTGAGAAAGAGGGTGCAGACAGTTTGCCACTGTTAAGGTCACAGAATAACTAACTAATGGACTATGAAGACACGACACCCGGACATAAACTTGTGCAAGATCAAAAAGGCCTTCAATACCAAGCATTTCAGATCTCCTATCAGCAATAGGGAGCCATGGAGGAGTTTGGAAAGACATAAACAAAACTGTGTTTAGGAGAAGATCCAGAAGGTGGCACCATTGTAACACGTCTTCTGCCTGAGTTTCTCCCAGGAATTTAAGGAGGTTTGTATGTAAAGTCCACGGGTGAACACACACGTCTTCAGAAGTAAGCATCCACTGTGCCTTACACTGGAATGGATTCTTCTCAACCGTGAAAGAGCTCATACACACCAGCTCTGCCCTCTTTATTATCTTTTTTAAGAGAGAAGGACAGTGAGAGAGAGAGAGAGAATCAGAGAGTATCAATTTTTATTAAGTTTTTCACATGGCCTTTGCTGCTCCAACACTTCGTTGTGTACGTGGGTGCTGGGGTTTGAACCCGTGTACTTGCGCATGCTGGGCAAGCGCTGTAACCGCCGAGCCACTGCTCCAGCCCCAATGTCCTCTTTATTTTTAAAGATGCATTATTCATTTCTGTTTCCTGCTTTTGTTCTTTAATATCTCTAGTGCTACCCTGAAGACCTGGCACCTAGAGGTAAAGTTTGAATACTGGCTCACATTAGTACTGGACTCTGGGTCCCGGAGCAAGATGTGAGTGCCTGAGTCCATTTCTATGCCTTCATATGCATGAGGTTATTTTTTCTGGTATCAAAAGCTGCTCTGGCCACTCATTCTTGGCATATTTGATAGAGGCCAAAGAAGTGCCTTTCAATTCCACAAGGCCATAAAAATCATCATGGCAGGACAATGGTGCACTGAATACTACACTATATTATGGTTTGCGCTTTCATTTTTCCCAGTTGCAAAGTTTAAAGTCCAACTGATTAGCTAATCACTGTTTTGCATTAGATTCTACAGACAGGTTAAATAACGATGGAATATTAATTATTGCATATCTTGAGATACATGAGAAGATTCAATAATTCCTTAGTTATCCTAGAAATAGTTTAAAATTTTATTGCATTTTATCACTTGATTCAATTTATTTGAAACATCTCCATCTATATAAAAAATAAAGATTCAGGACAAAATGCTAGTTGAAATGTTTAAACCGGAATGCTGGATGGATCCACTCTGAAGGACAGAGAGGCACATGGTTGTAGTTGGGAATCTGGCAGCAAGGAGTTAGAGGGCTGATGGTCAAGACGTTCTGGTTCAGAAGTTAGAAAATAAATAATTCCTGAGAGGAAGGATTCTTCAGCTCTGGGCAGCTGATACGGCAATAAAATAAATAGGCAGTAAAACACACTTCCTGTTTTGAGAGTTCGCATTTCATATTGGCAAAGCGCATCTCTTAAATTCAATCTCATGCTTCCATAAATAAACCTGGCACCTTTTTAAACACTTTTCCATCTGCTTCAGGATGAGGAGTGCATTATTGAATACACCTCGGGGAGTCCCAGAAATGGGGAAAGACTACTTGTGAGGAACACAGTGCTGCAATTGGCCTTGACCCAGAGAAGGCACTGCAGACTGCTGGAACTCAGACCATTGTAAGGAGACCTGGAGGTGCTTCCTGCCCTCCTCTTCCCTTGCATGGTCAGGGCTTTGCTGCAGGAGGAGCCAGCATGACCTCAGGCTGGGTCAGGGTTAGGCCTGACTGCAGGAGTCTTTGCTCTAACACCTGGGTACTTCTCATCCAGCTCCGGAGACGCTGCTGTAGTTCATTAATCCACTTTCCTAGGATGAAGACAAAGCCTGCTATCCACCTGTGGGAAAGCCCCAAGGAAGGAATCTGCTTCACGGCATGGAAAGCTCACAACATTTCCACTCTGGGTTCATCTGTTTGCTGGCGGAAAGCAGGGATTTGGTGTGATGGAGTAACAATTCGAGGCTTACCGTTCCTACAGACTGTGATCTTAGACAGGTAAGTAGATAACGGTATCCTAAGAGGGTTGTGAGAGAAAGTGAAATGAAACTCAGTTGGCACAGTGCCTGGCACCACGTTCGCAATCCACGAGTGCTAGCTGTGTGCTCGTCAGCTTTCCAAGACTGAAATAAATACCCAAGCTAACCAACTTACAAAGAAAGAGGGTTATTGCGGCTAACAGTTTTAGAGGTTTTTTCCATAGTTGGTTGGTTCTGTGCTTTGGGTAAAGCAGCACATCATGGTAGGATTGTGTGAATAAGCAAAACCACTCTTCCCGTGGCCAGGAAGCCAGAGGGCAAGAGGAAGGACTGCTGACTCACAAACCCTGCAAGTACAGGTCTCTAAACACCTAAAGACTTCCTAGGAGGCCTCCCTTCTTAAACCACTACCAACTCCTAATAAATCTACTCTGGGACATGTAAGACGTGAGCTATATATAGCAAGCTCTATTATTCTGCTTCTCCAGGTAATCCAGTCAAGGACTGGGGACAGACACTGCCTGGCTCAATTGGCCTGTTCCTGGCCAATTCAACATCTACATTTACCAATTATTAAATATCAGATACCAGGTTTTAATGTTTTTATCTTACACTTAAACAAAAAAATCACTAATGCTATTAAATATTATTCAACCTAAATGCCAATGGTTTAAATTATTAATTATGGATTGAATGTTTGTGTCCCAATTAAACTCTTAGGTTGAAGCCCTAATCCCCATGTGATGTGGGAGTTGGAGGTGGGGCTTTGGGGAGGCGATTAGGTCATTAGAATGGATCCCTCATGAGTGGGATTAGTGTTCTCATAAGAGGAGCCAGGAAAGTAACTAATACTCTTTCCACCCTAGGAGGACACAGTGGGAAATAGGCAACCTGAGACTTGAAAAAGGACCTTCCTCAGAACCTATCCATGCTGTGAAGCAGATTCCTGGTCTCAGACTTACAGCTTCCAGAACCATCAGAAACAAAATCCTGTTCTGTATAAGTTACTCAGCTTATGGTGTTTTGTTATAGCAGCATGAGCAAAAACAATATACCATTATTTAATGTACTGCCACTAAAGGAAGATAAAAAACTGCCAATCACAACTGCAAAATATCACCAGTTGCACGTCAAAATTTCTACTCATAGACCAAGATGCCCTGGGGATCCTAATGTTTTTATACCTTTCACAGTATTGCTGAAACTTTGACCCAACCCTACATCTTTTCTTTGACAATATGCTTCAGAAAAGCTAGTGATTGTGCTCTCCTTGGATGATCACAGAGTGATTTCCTGTCTATGCTTATCACAATCTGGACAGGTATCCTGATGGAGCAGTATGAGACTGTGAACAACAGCTGAGCCCACTCAGGATCTCTCTAGACCTGGTAGAGCAGCAGGACATCTTGCCAGGCTCCATACAAGAAGAGTCCTGTGTCCAGTTTCCATCTCTCCTCTGAGATCCCTTCCCATCTTGTGCACAATCAGCGTGTGTGGTTGTTTATTTACACATTGATTTCCTCAGATAAGTTTTTAGATGTTTGAAGGTCTGGAGTGCACATCATGGATCTTTACCCACAGAATCTGATGCAGGGCCTGGCGCTGTGATGTGGTACTTCAGAGAAAGCCTAAACATGCAATTTCCCTTGTGGACAAGCGAGTGTCATTGGTCCACTGCTGAGAGGAGAACTAAGGGGCCCTTAGTTCCTAGCCCATAGTCAACCATTGTCCTGCCTGCTATTGGGTCTTTGAGTGCGTGTGTTTGTGCATCCCTGCATGTGCATACGTGGATTTGACCGCAAGGTTCACCTAGATTCCTCGCCTCTGGAATTCTGAGTCCATGTAGCGTATGTCTTCGAATTCATTAGCCTACCTGGTGTTTTTGTTGCTATTCCAAATTTGCCTTTTCTTTTACTAAGTCTTGGCACCATGTTTCCTGGGAAGGAATTAGCACTCTGAGAAGTTGCAACAATGGTTTATTTTTTATGGCCCTTGGATTTCCCTTTATTTCCCTTCAATTTGCTTCTGGAACAATGTGCCAGTTACTCTAGTGTCTCTTGGACCTCTGAGCTGGCCCTTGTTTAGTTTTCCCCTAGAAGTTCTCTGAGCAGAAGGAATCACCTTGCTTTTATCCTTATCTCTTTTAGAAGATCTTTCTTGATTAACTTAGCTATTTCAATCTTCAAGTCATCTTGGCAACTTTATCATCTCTGTGTTGCAAGGACTTTTGATTTATTACAGCCTTCATCAAGTACATTTTCCCTTGCTCCCTACCTCAGTAGATTAATCCAAGCCCTTTTGCAAGTCTTGCTCTGAAGAGGCCAAATCATTTCCACTTATTCGTTCATCTTCAGGGCTATGGAGAATCTGGTACCATGCCAGCCACATCCTGCGTGGTTGGCCCACCTATTTTAGCCTTCCTCAGATATTCACACTGCCAGATGTGAGATATAAGGAGGATGGAAAAAGTGAGCCTTCTTGTGAGTGTTTATCTTCTCCTAAGACCAGTGTTGGAGAAAGTTCAGGTCAGAGGCACACCTCAGGCCATTGGATGCAAGGCATGCATTAGGGCAGCATCTGTCCTGTCTCAGAGCAACCCCTGTTCACAGCCTATAACATGCAGACACCATCAGCTCCTTTGATCCAAGAACTGCATCAAATCATCTTGACCCTTTTGAGGAAGATATGCAACCTGGGCCAAGTGGAGCCAGATGACTTTTTTTTATTACCACAGCATAAAGCAATATTAAATGATTTCATGAGTTGTAGCCAGAACATCTGTTATTAAATGTTAGAAATCTGATTTATTCAATTCTAGCAAACTGGCACTCTGCCCTTTTTAAAGTAATACCTCGCCTTTGGGGCAAGGAGGTACTGTTTGCCAGTGTTGTTTCTGAGCATACACCATTCTTTTCCACATGTCACATGGCTGCTCTTCTGCTTTCTGATTGATCATGCCCCTATTGAGGATAAGGACATTCCCAGATAGAGGGGTGGCTAGGATGGGTAACATGCTCTGCTGTTTCTATTGGCAGGACAGCAGAGCCAAATCAGCAGAGACCAGGACATGAAGGAGGGGTGGAGGTTATATGCAGGCCTCTAGAGGTTGTAGAACTAGCATGTGGAGTCGAAGCACAGGTAGTATTATATATCAATGACCAACTGCCCACCCTACCCATTTTCTCCCCAGCTACCACTTCTCCAGCCCCATGTATCATGTGCTCTACCCATATGCAATTTGGGGGAAGATTCTGAAAACCCCCATTCATCATAGATGATGGAACATTTCTTTGAGAAATATGGTTCCCTGATCAAATTTATTAATTTGATTTTTTTCCAGAAATCAAATTAATAAATTTAAATCATGGCATTCTGGTGGGATTTCAGATTTTAATCACCTGATAGATGCATGACAGTAGGCCTTGAAGAAGGCAAGGGAGATAAAAAATAAAATAAAATCTTTTGGAAAATGAGGAATTTCCCAAATAATCAAATCACTCCTTTTAATCCATCATTCTTTCAGTTACACATTTATTTACTAATTAGTCTTCAAATATTTACCTGGGTAGTCACTTTTCTAAGCATTGGGAAATGGGTGATAAAAATATAAAGAGACCATCCATTAACTCAAGAAGTTGACAGTATGATAAGAAAAGTAAGACACTGGCACCAATTATAAAGTAGAAGGTTGTGAATCATCAGAGTCACAGATAAGGGTCTGTGGAAAGTTCAAGGGGGAAAGAAATAAAATGTCCATTGGAAGTTTACAGAAAGGGTTTAATGAAGGACATGGGATTTGTTTGGGCCTTAGAAAGGACAGAGTGTTGGCAAAAAAGAAAAGAAAGGCAGGTGTGACTGCAAAGGGAGGTACTGGCTGGAGAGGACCACAAGATAGCACAACACGAGGCGTGTTTGATGGCTGGCCGGTCTTCAGCATCCCTGAAGCCTATGACACATGTAAAGGAATAACTGGAGTCAAAGGTGGAAGATGTGCCAAGGCCACACGATGAAGGTCTAAGTCCAGGCAAAGCCATCTTCAATTGGTTGGAGGATTCTGAACATGCAAGGAAAATGGTAGTTTATGCAGATTAAACTGAGGCTATGTGTAGGAAAAATTGACAGCAAAGACATCTGGGAAAAATGCAGGAGAGAGACGCTAGAAGCTGGTGAAGGAGCAGATGTTGTACAGAAGAGGGGTCCATCCAGAGATTTACCATGGAGGGACTGGTAGCTTTTCTGAACGGAAGTGCTGCTACAAGAGGAATAAGGGTCTCGGTATCGGTCTCTGGAGTGAACTTCATTTTCTCCCTCACTCTTGGACCTACTGACTGGAGTCAGTCAGTTTCCCCAGGCCTCTTCCTCCTCAGCAACATCCACACATTTTATAAAGAGTGTGGAGGGCAGGGAGGCTCCACTAATCCCTCCCAGGCAGTGATGAGGGTCAGCTGAGATCATAGATATGGAAGGAAACACTTCATAAAGGCTGAAAAATCCTCATAAGTGCGCTGTGGTTACATTGCTACCTGAATGTGTGAGATGAACAGAAGGGATTTGGCTCAAATGAACTTCAGGTTTTTGAGACAAAGAGGCTCTGAAGGTGGAGAATCTCAGAGCTAGTGCCTCAAACAAACTGCAGATGGGTCCGAGACTCAACTGTAAACTTGAGACAGTTGAAGCACTGAAAATATTTTATAAAGTAGCAACCAAAAAAGTCTAAGAATTCCGGGGAAGCCAGGAACCAAAAAGAGACATTATTTGGTTTGCACTAGAAGTTACAGCTTCTATATGACAAGCAACAATCAGTAGGACATGCAGAGAAGCAAAAGACTGACATGGAGTTTACTTCTAAGTACATTAAGATTTGAAAGGGCAGCTAAAATATCAACAAATACCCAAATAGAAAAATAAGCAAGGAATGTAAATGATTCATTTATGAAAGTCATACAAATGATCAGCATACACAAAATATATTAAATCTTATTAAAGGAAATTGAAATAAAATAAAACCATCTCAGTTGCTAGGTTGGTAATTCAATTAAGTAGATTGAAAATACTATTATGGGGGCTGGAGTGGATGCTCGGCAGTTACAGCGCTTTCCTGGCATGCATGCGAGTACATGGGTTCAAACCCCAGCACTCACATACACAACTAAGTGTCAGAGCAATGAAAGCCATGTGAAAAACTCAATAAAAATTGGTTCTCTCTGTCTGTCTCTCTCTCTGACTGTCCTTCTCTCTTAAAAAACAATACTATTATGGAGGTTTATTTCTTTATTGTCAGAGTAGAGATGAGATATAACATAGAACATTCTGGTGTTCAATTTATTGATACATATCACTGTATGTATGTGTCATACAGTGATATGTATCATACAGATGTGTAGCATTATCCCAATTTTTAAAAATACAGATATAAATATGTACAAATTAAATGTACACATATATACATACATATATATATATATATGCATCCATATTTCTATGCACAAGGGATATCTAGAGGTATATCAACTAAAATGATACTGGTTTCTTACTCTGGATTGTAAGAGTTCTGGTGCATTTTCCTATATTGTTTCAATTTACAAATAAAATCCATAAGTTGTTTTTGCTTAAATACTCATATTTCAAATAAAAAATATAAAATAAATTAAAAGAAGAAACCAAAAAAGGAGAGGAAAAATGAGAGAGACAGAGAAGGAGGGGAAATGGAGAGGAGTAGGAAAGGAGGTGTTAAAATGTATCCATGACGGAGGTGGTGGAGTGAAGTCACAGAAAGTCAGTGCCAGTGAAAGAAAAGTTTATTGCTAATGGTTTCCAAGAGAAGGGGGCATGCCACTCTGAGTGCAGAGTTATGGTTTGGATATGTGCTATCCCCCAAAAGCTCATGTGTGAGACAATGCAAGAATGTTCACTGGAAAAGTGATTAAATTCTGAGTAACGAAAAGTAATTAGTGGTTTAATCCACTGATGGATTCACTGGGTGGTAACTTTCAGCAAGTAGGGTGTGGCTGGAGGAAGTAGGTCACTGGGAGCGAGTCTTTGGTGTTAATATTTTGTCCAGCTTAGTGGAGTGTTCTGTTTCCTGTTTGCCATGTCTGCACTGCTTTCCTCTGCCATGCCGTTCTGCCATGATTCTCTGCCTCACCTTGGGTCCAGAGCCATAGAATTGCCCATCTACGGACTGAGACCTCTGAAACCATGGGCCTAGATAAACTTTTCCTCTCTATGTTGTTCTTGTCAGGCCCTTTGGTCACAGCAATGGGAAAGCTCATTAAAACACAGGGTCAGATGAGGAAGGGTTTGGTCAGAAGCAGAAGAAAGGCTTGGCCCCAATCTTTGCTGTGTTTTCTGTGGGGAGGAGAGGCAGGGCAGGGGAGCCTTTCAGGATGGGCTAATATGAATAAGTAGACAAGGCCTGCGATAACTGAAGAGGTTGCTAGTTGTCTGATACCTGGCCATGGGTTGACTTAGGGCAGAAGAAATACTGACTTGGTATTTGAATCCTAAAGGAGGAAATGGGGTGGGTACTTGAGATTGGATGGTTTGTTCCCAAGCAAGTTTTTCATTATCTCTGGAAAAAAATTAGCTGTGGGAGGGATATTCCTTCTATGAATATTTAGGCACCCCTAGGTAGACATGCCAAAATACTACAAAATAAAACCGTGTGGTTAATACATTTGAGGCCTCCATGAGAGTGGAAATGAAGGTTTCGGAGGATACTGGGGCAGGGTGGGTGAGGGCGGGGTTGGTCATGATCTGAAGAAAGGACAGTGCTTCCTCCAAGGCTGAAGAGAATAGGTGTGACATTGTAGAAAAACTCTACCTAAGTAGAGTGACAAAATGAGCTCACCCTCCAATGGTTTCAATCTCAGCAGCAAAGTAGTCTACTTATCCCTGGAAAATCGCATGGGGAGAGCTTTGTAAAAGATTTGAAAAGAATGGAGGTCATTTAAAACCACAGCTTAAGAAAATTCCATTTGTAATGCTTTAGGTGTGAGTACAGGGACAGCTGCTGAGGCCCAGCTGAGGCCTCACTGCCCCACAGAAAAAGGGATTTTCGGACTCATGGTAATCTTGGCTATTTACTATTAAGGGACGTAGTCCGTTAGAGTTTAGAGCACACTGCTAAACTGCAAATTCTTGAACAATTGAGTTTCCACTCTAGGAGTCAGACCCCATGGAAGACTGGCCAAGATTATAAAAGTCAGTGCTGCTGCTATCCTGAGGATGTGCCACTGAGACCACTGTCCCCACCATGTTGGCTCTGAGTCACATCAGAAGTGTCCTGTGATGCTCCTTCCTCCCGTCTTCATTGTTACATACAAGACCCGCTCCTGCACCTGCGCATGCCCCACCCTGCATGTTCACATGATGACACCCCTCTTCTGAACACCTGCTCTAGCACAAGAGAGAAGGTAAAAGAAGAAAAGCAAATTGTCTTATGGTTTTCCCAAAATTTGGCATCCTGAATATTTTCACACATCTGTCTGTTTACATTGTTCTCTTTAATGAAATTAGGAACAATCCCTGCAACCAGCCCCCACATGAGACTGAAACAGGAAATGCACTTTCTTGTGAATTAATTAATTATTCCACTCTTTATTTCAAATGGAGTTTTACCATGTGCAGCCCACTGGAGATGATGACCTAATTATCATCATTTTCTTTCTCTGTGCATGGTTTAGTAACTGATGTCTCCAAGTGCTTGAGTGAGGGCAGATGAAGAAAAGAATCACAGAACAGCCCCCACATGTCAACTGATTCCACATGACAGGGCCTGGCTGTGCGAGGCGATAAATGTGTTCTGCCGACATCGGCTGAGCAGTGCCAATATGGACAAATT
Source organism: Aplodontia rufa (assembly GCA_004027875.1). NCBI lineage: Eukaryota > Metazoa > Chordata > Mammalia > Rodentia > Aplodontiidae > Aplodontia > Aplodontia rufa. The sequence goes on along the minus strand of PVKS010000785.1, from coordinate 141,014 downwards.
CAGGAGAATAACAACAAGTCGACGTGGCTATTTCTCCAGGCCTCGTCTGCTTGCCTTCCAATCGTCCTGCATTCTTTACTCCTGATTTGGAGGCTATTTACGGTATATCCCAGGGAGTTAGCCATGGCGTTGACTCTGTTTTCCTTTGGAAATATTAGAATTTGTCCCCTGAGGGACTCGGAAAGATTGTTTGTTAGTTTAAAAATACATCATACATTTGATCTGCATTGTGCAATACTCTCCCCTCTTCTGTGAAGTCTCCATCTCAGGGCTGTTAGCAGGAAGACATCACAGGCAGAACAAAGGACAAAGGCAGGACCGTAGTCTAGGGTGCATGTCCTCCCTTATCTGGAGATTAGAGAGCCAAGAAAAGAAGCAATAATGCTGCAGGGATGCCTTCAGTGTTACTGAATCCTTTTACCAAGAAATGAAGTTAAAGGGGAAAGTGATTACCCATCCCTGGGAGGGGATCGATACCAAGCCAACTTTCCCCATAGCAGGAGTGGATTCCGTGAAATAGTAAGGGCAGAAAAAGTAAGCAGGAGTTGTACAATACATACAGACATCCAGAACAGAGACTTCAAAAGATCCAGCCAGTTTGCTAATTATCCCACTTTATGTCACACCATCTGAGCATCTGCCTGGATCACCAGTGTGATCAGATAGGAAGTATTTCTTGTATGAATCACACAAATAACTCCTTACATCTTCTCCATGTACACATTCTCTCTAGAGAATTAATTCATTCACATAGCCCAACACTATGTGCAGGATGATTAAAGCTAATTTGTAAACAGTAGACTCTATCTCCTTTCTAATCTCTCATTATTCCTGCAAAACTATACGGGAACTTTTGGGTGACAGCTCAACCATGATGGGTGAGCAAACCCATGTTTTCCAAAGCCAATGTCTCCTCCTTCCTGGTGTCTTGGTTAAGGATCACCACATGCACAGTGTTTCCAACTTCAAAAAGTGTCTTCAGCACTAAAGCCATTGGAGACAATTTATGATATATCCTTGATTATAACAGGCTTCTTGAAAAAAATGAAATACACATCTCAGCATGGAAAAATGAGTTTGCTGAAGTGTCAGAGCAGGGTGGATCATTGCTGTTATCTTGCCAGGAGTCTGAGGCTTCAATGCCTTGGACCGCAGTCTCCTTTATGGAACTCTTTTAATTCCTTGTCCTCCTACTCTTTTATTCATTCTCTTCATGAGTCTGTTGCTTAGCTTCTTACTCCTTATTCACTTTAGTGTTATTATTCCCTAAAATTAAAGAAATTATCCAGCTTTCCCTTTCACTGGATATTAGTGTGACTAAGACACATCTTGGGATGTTTCTTTTTCTGTACATTTGGGGTTTGTAATTAAAGAGAGAGAGAGAGAGAGAGAGAGAGAGAGAGGGACAGTGATAAAGAGAAAGGCAGAATCAATTTTATTTAGTTTTTCAGGTGGCTGTCATTGCTCCAACACGTAGTTGTATACATGGTGCTGGGGTTTGAACCCATGTCCTAGTGCACACCAGGCAAGTATCATATTCGCTGAGCCCAGCCCTGGGATTTATATTTTTAACAAGCTCTCCAGGTCATTCTGATTCAAGTAGTTGGAGTAAGAACATTTTTTATATAGTTGGTAAGTAGGCAATCTCAAGCTTGCTCTGGCAACGCCTCGGCATTTAGTCAAGTTTGATTTTTTTTTTTTTTTGGATGAATGCAAGGAAAGAAAGTCAATCCACAAAGATACATCAGGATATTTGGAATTGCAGCTTCCAAGTATCTATTATAAGGCCAGAATAAACTTTTTCAAGTAATACCAGAATTCTTTAAGAATGTTTTTTATTAGTTTATTATGCAGAAATATTTTAATTTTAAGATAAAGGTGCTCATATTTGGCTAGATGAACATCATTGGTGGAGTTTATATCAGAATCTATTCAGTAAAGCAATGAAAATGATTCATCTCTCTCCATATATCGATCAACAAACAATTATACAAAAAGAATGTGTTATAGTTGTCTGAGTAGCCAAAAGTTACGGTACACCACCTTGGGTTGTGTTTTAGTCAGCTCTGTATCCCTGTGACCAAAAGACCTGACAAGAAGAATTGAAGAGGAGAAAAAACTTATTTTGGCTCACAGTTCCAGTGCTTCTGTCAGGCTCTCTTGACTCTGTATCTTTGGGCCTGAGGTGAGGCAGGAAAACATGGCAGAAAGGTGTGGCAGAGGAAAGCATTTCGGGACATGGCAGTTAAAAAGCAGAGAGAGGGGTTGGGGATTTAGCTCAGTGGCATAGCGCTTGCCTAGCATGCGTAAGGCCCCGAGTTAGGTCCTCAGCCCTGAAAAAAAAAAAAGCAGAGAGAGAGAGAGAGCTCTACTCACAAGGGACAATAAACCTCAAAGACATGGCCCCACTGACCTCTCTTCCAGCCATACCCTATCTACTCTTTCCACCATGTTAATCCATATCATGGAACAATAAATTGATAAGGTCACAACTCTCGTCACCTAATCATTTTACACTGAATATTCTTTAATTGTCTCACACATGAGCTTTTGGGGGACATCATATCTAATCCAAAATATTCTTCCCCAGGCCCCCAAAAACTCTTATCCATCACACAAGCCAAAATATACTTAGCCCATTTTTAAGAAAGTTATACATGACAATGGAATATTCAATGACATAATTATAATTATATAAGTATGGAGTAAAACTGGTTCTAATTTGGTCCCTAGTACTTCCGTTTCCTTCCTTCCACCTTTCTTCCCTCTAATCTACTGCTCTTTCTGTTATTTACTATTTTTTAATGTCTTATTGATGATGTATTAGCAATTCCAATATTGCCCAAAAAATTCTAGTCCAAAATCTCATCTGACTCTCAAGGCAAACTTTCAAATGTTTTCTCTTGTAAATTTCAAAATCACCTCACATACATTCAATACACAATAGCACAGAATAAATATTTCTACTCCACAAGGGATAAAGAGGGACATAGAAAGAAGGCATGGCACCAAAGCAAGACAGGATTCCATTGGGCAAACAAGTCCCGTGGCTCCATATTTAGCATCTGGGGAATACGGCATTGTGGTGTTCTCTCCAAAGAGCATGTGTAGCTCAGTGCACCTGGCCTCTCTCTTGGCTTGTTTCTACTGAATTTCTGCAACTTTCCTTGTCATATATCCCATATTACTGGCATATCTTAATCTCATGTATCTCTATTAAAGTTTTGACTTCCTTCCTACTTCATCACCCTCTCAGGTGCAGATCACAGGGAGTCCAAAGTTATTACACTTTACCTGGCATCTCAGACCTTCGTTTGAAGTCTCAGTGGAAGCCTCCATGAACTCTTAAATCCAGCATCCTGCAATTCTGCAGAACCAGCACCATGTGGTTGCTGCCAAGGTATGCTACCATCTTTAGTAGTAGCCAAGCTTCCTGGGACTCTGACTGCAGTAGCTTAAAAGTTCCTGTGTAACTGAACATGATGAAAAAAAATCTTTCTAGTGCCCCTGTGTAAGCTGGGTGCCCCCATGGCCTTTTCTCAAATGAATTTTTACTTTTGTATCCTTGAACTGAGATAGGTGTATTCTTGCCAATACCTGAGAATCTGCAAACCATTTTTCCTATTGTCTCTGTGCAAAGTACTCAACATTTCTTTTATGGCTATAATCTCTTTAACAACCATGTCTTCCTTAACCAAAGTTTTACTTGTACTTTTCAGGCCGAACTGCAAGTTTTTGATATCTCTTTGCTCCCAATTATCATAATAAACTTGGCTAAAGTCTGTCAATAATTAAAATGTCACCACCTGAATGCTGTGCTGCTTTGAAATTTCCTCCACCAGATTCATTAATATATCACATTTAAGTTCAGCCACATAAAGTCTCAGGACATGGGCAAAATGTCAGTGACTTATTTGCCAGAATGTAACATGAAAAGCCTTTAGTCTGATTTTTCATGGAGTACTTGTCATCTGAAACCTAAGGAGTTTAGTCTTTACTGTCTAGAGTACTGATGGCATTCTGATTTTCTGAGTTTCCACAGAATCACCCATTAAGATCCATTTAAACCATCCTGAAACTTTTTTTAGCATTCATCTCTAAACTTTTCAAAATTTCTTTCCCCATACACCAGCTCCTGAATCACCTGGTCAAGTTAGTCATAGGAACAACCCCACTTCTTGATACCAATGTTTTTTAATTCAGTTTTTTCATTGCTGTGACTAAAAGACCCGACAAGAACAAAATAGAGGATGAAAAGTGACCAAAGACCTGAGAAGAACAAAGTAGAGGAGGAAAAATTAATTTTGGCTCATGGTTTCAGTAGTCTTAGTCCATGGTACTTAGTCGATAGATGGCCAACTCCATAACCCTGGGCCCTAGGTGAGGCACAACATCATGGTAGAAGGACAGGGAGGAAGAAAACAGTTCAGGACATGGCAATCAGAAAGCATAGTAAAACTCTGCTCACCAAAGACAGTATATAAACCCTAAATGTGTGCTCCCATTGACCTACTTTCTCCTGTCTGTAGTTATCACTCAGTTAATGTATATCAGTGTGTTAACCCAGTGAATACGTTACAGCTCTCATAAGCTGATCATTTCACCTCTGAAAATTCTGACATTTTCTCATACGTGAGCTTTTGGGAGACATCGCATATCTAAACCATGATAGGATGCCTGAAAGTTGGCTGGCAACATTTCCAAAAAAGGCAGTGATTGTGTATGATCTACTAGTATGTTTAATGAATGCCATGATTTGAAAGTATTTTGAGAGCTACCTTAATATATGGAAGTGTACAAAAGTGTACTATTACTGTAGGTACTGAGTTGTACATGGATCTCTAGAATGAATTAGTCTTGCATAACTGCATCTTTACACCCACTGAGCAGCAATTCATTATTTCTTCCTCCACTAAGGCTCTGGGGACCATTTCATTTTCTGCTTTACAAATTTGACTATTTGACGTACCCAACACATGTGGAATCATGCAGTATTTGTCCTTCAGTGACTGGTTTATTTTGAGTAAATGAATATTTGCAAATGCATCAAAATGTAGATATAAATTACATGCATATTGTCTATCAATTACATCTAAATAAAACTTTAAAGGGAATTTTGAAATACTTTCAATACTAATGCAACAGGGCAGGTGCATTTTTATTGAACAAAGTATTAGTACTGCTAATAATCTCAACAATTTTTTGCCTGTATGTCTACTGAAATGAAATGATAACTTTCAGATAAAGCAATTGAACCTAAGGGTGTAATATTATTTTTCCACCAAGTGTGCAAACTCACTGAATTCTATCCATTAATCCCTTGGAGAGAAGTGCTGATCTCAGGTAAAAACCCATGCTCCAGCACATGGAGACACTGTGATTGTGAGATATAAAGCTCCCTTCTTGTCAACTGTGCAGGTTGTGCATGTCAATATGGATTTATGTGACCAAGCATATGTCCTGAAATAGGGAATTGTTCACTCCTCCTTTCATGCATCTTGAATTGCCTCTTTTAATTTTTTTCCTAGATCTTGTGGCAGAAGCTCCTCTTAAAGGGATAATCTGCTAAGACTCAAGGTCTAGACCAAGTCAAGTCTGCTCCAGTCTTGCTAGATTTAGAACAATATCCACCATTTTCTTTCTTGCTTTCTGTTCAGTGTAGGGACTGGGGTTCCTCTTCAATTTTCTTTCCATTCCATTTCCTCACTTAATAGAGTCTGGTTTTCACATAATTTACATGAGTACCATATAAAATATAAATCACTACATAAAACAAGTTAGAATTAACCCATTAAACACACACACACACACACATACACACACACATACAAATAAACAAGTACACTTGTTCACATACCATGTGTATCCTTTTGTAGTTAGGAGAGTTAAATGAAGTATTAAGGTTAGTATATGCACAAATTTGGTATTATCAACAAATCAGATTCTTACATGAGACAGTTACAAAATTATGAGCTTCAAGAAAAATGGAACTGAGTCCTATAGATCTGAGGCTCTCTGGCACCAAGTTTAATTAATAACACAGAGCATGCATTCAGTAAGTGGTTGTTAAAGTGAACTAAAGCCTGTTAGTTTAGGGATGATCATAAGATATGTTGGAAGGACACGTATCTAAAATAACTGGCACAATTTATTTTTAACTAAATTAGCATATTCTTTCAACAACCCTATAGTCTTGGGAAAATGAGTTAAATAATCTGCACATCCATCATAAGATAGGATAAAGAGATAGAATACTCACTCCTTAGAATTAGGAAGATTGAATGACACAGTTGATTACAAAGAGTAACATTTATGGCATAGTAAGCACTTTGTAAACCTTAGGTATTTTAGTTATTCCTAAAAATGGTAGTATTCACACAATTCATTTCATCTCTGTAAGAGATTGTCCATTAAGCTCATTTACCTGTGTTATGCTCATTTTGTCTTCCACCCTCATTGCCAACCCATCAGCTATCACCCTGAGTTACTCTAATTCTTTTTACTCTTAAAAGTCCTTCTAAACTGACATTTCTAATTTGCGAAGAGCTTAAAATAAAAATCATGTCAGACTATTTAGATAGTTTGCAAAATAGAATGAAATAAATGAGTAAATGCATTTATTTTCCTGATGATAACTGTATCTGCATATCTACAAGGATTCATTTTCTAAATAAATGGATAAAAATCTTCCTGTTGGGTCAGATATTGCTGCATACTTACTAGAATTGTCTTCCTCTTACTGTCTTTATCATAATTGCCTTCTCCATCCTCACCTCTGGACATAATAAGGTGACAAACTTGCTCAAAACACCACAGAGCTCATGGCTGGAGAACAATGAAGTGAGTGACTGCGAGGGTCAGTGTCCACTTCAGAACAGGTCCAGCCTCAGATATACTTAGAGCTGAGCAGGACTGGCCAACACTACGAAGCCATTTCTTCTCATATTTCAGATTCCAACTAATAAAAATAACCACGATCTTTCTTCTTGTCAACATATTGGCATGCCTGATGCGGTAGCTGGCTTCTACTGGTGGGCAGAGGCAGGGCTGTGGCTTAGCCTCATTGCTGGATATGAATATGGTTACACAGTCCTGCCTATTTCAACAGAGGAGCAAATACCAGAACGTTTAGCTCTGCAGGTGGTTTTGTCTTTCTTGATGTATTTCCTGCTGTCTAACCAGCTGGTAATATAAAGTTTATAAATCTAGCCCTATGGTGGGGAAAAGTTGGATGGGAGATGTTGTGTTTCAAAGAATATGCCTATGGGGCTTTTAAACTGAACAATATTGAGTTGTTTGTGTCACTGTTTTATGGCTCTGGATAGTCCTTCAAGCTGGACAAGATTTCAAGATTTATGTTGACATCGGGCTAAAGAATGATAAATTTTTAAAATGCTCACATGTCACCTTCCAGCTGAGGGAGACTTCTCATGGTTCCTACTGCTTTGGCTGGACAAGTTTCCCTTCTGGCTTCCCAGACAGGCGTGTGACTTGAGAATTCAAACCTTCCTAGGATAACGCTTGAACTTTTCAGTGCACATGGACAGCATGGCCAGACAAGAAGCAGATCTCACAGAAACGGGAGCATCTGCTTGGGGGAAGGACAGCACAGTGGAGAGCTCATGAGATGAGGAGTTAAAAGTGTTGGCTTCAGGTCTCAGTTCTTTCACTGAGCTAACCAAACAGTCTGCCTTGAGAAGGCAACCCCCTGCCCACCATCTGGAAGTGTGTCAGTCAGCTCCTTCTTGGAGAGGAAATGTAATACAAGGACTGTGGCTAGCTGACATCTCCAGATGCTGCACCCCAGGACCCACTATGGCATCCTTGCCAAAGCCACACCCTTCCTAGGATGTCCCCAGTGACTAAGCACAGCAGGGGTGTAGAACAGAGCCATCCTGCCCAACAGTACTCTTCTAATGAGAGCATGTGCTCCTTGACTCCCCTTCACCCAGCCACTTCTCCAGAAGTGCCCTGGAGTGCAACTCTTCTGTACAGCCCTCCTCACTCCTTTCTTCTCTCTTCCTTCTTAGGCATCTGACCTGCCTACTACGCATCTGTATTCCCTTTTTCTTCTCAAGAGTTTTCCTCCAAGATCTCCCATATGTGAACTCCATTTTGGTATCTTCTCAGCAAAGCTGAACTGATACAGTCATGGACATGAGTTATTTCTTGTCACCCTGATCATTTTCCTCCTTCCTATAGCAATTCAACCTCCACATCAATCCCATCAATCTGTCACCTTCTTGCTCTTCTCCAGCCCCAAACATGGGATTATGATGGGACCATCGCCAGCATATCCTGCCATCTCCTTCTCTTTCTGGCAAGAGCAAGATCAGACCAATTACTGGGAGGGCGAGGTGGGATTCCAGACTGTCTCTCAGGTCTTCCCAGTTCCCAGCAGTATTTCATTTGAGTTTGAAAGCTACTACAGAATTTTCAACTATATTTCATGTCTTTTAATTTTTTAACTTAAGTTGGTTCAAATTATGTTTCTGTCACTTACACATAAAATAATTTCCAATAATAGATTCAGTTTCTAATGGACTGCTTCAATAATATAATTCTATAAGCTGAGTTGGATTCTACTTCAGACATTGAAATGTGAAATAGTATAAAATATTAACAAAATGTCAGGCAGGAACAGTCAGTCAATCAACATTTTTTGTTGAGACTGTGGAAGCAAGAAAGAGATCCCAGGTCTAGGAATAAGGGTATAGTTTTTAAAAGCACATAATGTGTCTGACACATTACAAATACTCAATAAATGTTTTGTTGATCTAAACTAAGAATTTAAAAATAACTGATTTACTACAGGTTTGTGTGAGACCTGAGAATCTGTGCCTTTTACTAACAAGTCAAGGTCCATGAAAATGATGCCCATCTTCAGCTTCCAAGTCAGAATGCACTAGCTGAAGAGGAGCTGGATAAGCCGATGGGCAGAAGGCCAAGAGGAATAGCCACAGAAGGATGTGCAGCAGGGCTCCTGGGAAAGGCTGGTGACCCATGGTCTTATGTTATTTCAATGAAAGGAGCGAGTTCAAGGTGCATGGCTTCTTCAGGAAGACCAATAATTTGGCTCTCCATCTAATCCATGGTGTTCAAAGTGATTTTTTAGCACTTTCTTAGTGGAGTGAGTTGGTGTCAGCAATGAATTGCTGCTGGTGATTCCCATGCCAGAACTCTTCCTGGTTGGACAAATGGAAGCAATGTTTTACATGAGCGAAGGTCAGGAGTCCCTTGGCAAGTGTGGGCTGATTATCACCACATTTGTGACTTGGTGTTGGCATATCTTCTAGGTAGGAAGTATGTAACAATCCCTGGGTTCATCAGGCTGAGCTCATGCCAAAGGTTAATCTTGAAGAGGAGTCCAGAGAAGACATTTCTCACCTAGGGCAGCCGAAGGGACAGTACAGAGAGGACATGGTCAGAAAGGCAATTTTCTTTGCAAGGGTAGTATAATATGTCTTTGGCCTTTCTACATCAGGTATCTTTCATCCTCTTATCCAATTTACATTGAAATAAACACAGCAAAATACCTGTATAACTAATCAAGGTGTAAATAAACATACCATGAAACTTAACTCTGAACCCTCAAGTCCTTTATCTGTTTTTTAAGCTTATGAAAGAAATGTAATTAAATTAAATAATTTGGGTGGTCAACTCACCATAGTAAATAGTTTCATGGAAGAATGAGCACACAGCCACTGGGAAGGCACTGTGAGCTGATGAGACAGAGTAAGCGTGACTTGGCAGAACACACCAGTGCATGATCCAGAGATCTCATGGGCTCCAGCTGGGGTGGGGATAGGCTCCCCAGGGGCAGCAGGGAGTGTCTCCTGGTGGGAAGTGGAGGGCAGCAGCCAGCAAGCATGCTTAGCATTCTGAGATCCCATCTCAGTACCCACAGACTCATTTACCTCAGGACAGATTTTTGCATTACTCATCAGTGAACGAAACTCAGTGTCTTGCTGAGGGAAATGGCATTGCTTTGAACAAAGTACTCTCAAGCCAGATGGACTTTTGGAGAACGTTTAGTCCCACCTCTTCCCCACTATGCCCAGGGTCAAACACCCCAGGGCTGCTTTTGTCTCTGCTGCTTTTGATTAGAATCCCCAAACTTAGATCTTGCCTCCACGCATGACATCAATTCCCACTTCCATCCTGGTGTATACTGTCCCAACTCCACCTTCGAGGGGGCCAAACCCTCCCAAGCACCTTCATTTCACCTTCATGACTTGGCAACCTAACTCATCAAGAGTCTGAACTTGCACCAACCCTTTTGATCTCTCTGCCTCTCCACAAAGAACAGATTAACTTCCTTGTTTTATAATACATGTAATCAACAGTCATTACAGAAGTTATGATTATAATAGCACTTAGATACAGAAATTATATGAATGAACACATATCCCCTAAAAGATTCTCTAAAGAAGTTCACATTCTAGTGAAGATAGACAGAGTACACAAAACAGACACAAAGCAGAGGGGATGCAGGCAAAGGGTCAGAGGATTCTGATTAGGAAGATGAGAGACCGTCATGAGAGAGAAGCTTTGAGCTGGACAACGAATGGCAGATGAGGGTTCAATGCTTAGTAGAGTGGGGAACACAATCCAATCTGTGTTAGGTTCCAGCATGCTCAGGCAGAAAGAGTGTAAGCATGAAATACGAGCAAACAGACTAGTGGTGGCCATGGAAACATGAATTATACTATCACACCTTATTTTACAATGGTCACTGGAGGTTGTCTGTCTGATTAAAACTTTTCTCCCCATTTTTTCCTCAGAGCAGGAAGCTGGTACCCTTCCCACTCTACCTTTAGTGGTGACAGATCACTGACAGGTGCTCTGTAAGGGTCTGATCTGTGAGTGAGTGTTCAGAATCTGCAAAAGAAAATGCAGGAATGACTTCACTCTGCAAGCATGTGACTGCACTAAGCAATCTGTTTTCCTAGGATGATGTCCCAGTCTCAGAAGGGATGGACCACAATGTGGTACAAGTTTGGAGAATAGGCTCACAGCTGCCCCAAGTCCATTAGCCCATTGACGTTGATGGAGTGAACCTCAATTACTCATTTACTTAGAGACCACAAACATGGAACCAGGGCTTGGTTGATGGAGTCACCATTTCCAGCAGAGAGGTTACTAAGCCAGGCAAGTCCGGGCCTTTGCTAAGGTAGTTACAATGAATGGAGCTGATTCCTTTGCTGCTTTTTCTCTAGTGGTTCATGAAGTCACTGTCAGAGCTTCTAGGCTGTGCCAACTTTGAGATTGGAAGGAAACTATCTCTGGAGAAACTGGAAGTACTTTGAATAAATAATCAAGGGGGTCTTTGCAAGCAATTCTCTGCTGTAGTGGAAAAATTCTTCTGATTCAGTCAGAAAAATTCCTTACAGCTTTACACCATGTTTTCCCATCAGTTGATGTTGTTCAGACTAATGCATAACAAGTAATAAATTAATGTTAAGTGATTGCTTAACTGACGGGCCAACAGAGTTCAGAGTTGACTTTCCTTTATTTACAAGTTTGCACTTTCATCACACCCACCTTGACAGCAGGATCACTTCCATGTCCCCTGAGGTCCTACTGTCTGCCACTGACATTGCCTCTAGTGCTGAGGACTGGAGATAACCACTTTCTTTGCTGTTCACACTGATCAGAGTGTTGTTTGCTTTGTCTCTGCCAAATGATTATGTTTCAGTTAGTCCGGTTTTCTGGGTTTTGGCAAATCCTGGTTGATATTTCTCAATTATAAACTAGTGACTCATCTTGCAGCATCTCCTGATTTAAAATTAGCACAACAGATTGGATTCGTTAAATCTAAGAGAGCTAGGAAAGGAAAGTCAGTCCTTTGTAGACTGCTGTCTGTGGTGCCACAAGCAAATGAAGAAAAGAAAACCTAAAAGAAAAGAGAGTTTTAACCCATTCCGAATTTATACAGTTTCGTCTGAGTTGGATGAATACTTATATTGTATAAGATTTTGAAAAACAGTCATTGTGCTTATCAAAAAAATCTTAAATTATGCAGTGGTAATAAATTAATCCCAGAAATCTCATGCCTTAATGCAAAATCAGTTCTATTTTCTGTTCAATTTGGCCCATACAACACAAGTATGAGGGTCCTCTAACCAACCTAAGGACCCAGGCCAGCCAAAGCTCTCTTCTCTAATGTTTATGGCCATAAGAGACACTAGATGATTCCACTGTTTCAGCCAAGAAAGGACACTTGTCATTTCTTCTTGTATTTCTTTGTACAGAACTAATCACGTGGTCCTCCCAAGTGGCCGGATGATAGATGCAATTTCCTGTGCACTTTGAAGGGAAAAATAATCAAACATGGATGAACTTGACAGTGTTGAAATATCTCCCCTTCTGGTCAGCAAACAATTGCTTCACTTTTCTTCCTGCATAGAAACACTTATCCTTTAACTCCCGGTACAGACCCAAGGTCTCATCCCTTCACCCACAGTGTCAGGGTATGAGTGGCAGTCTCTACATTAGAGCTGGCAATTTTTTCTCTCAGTCCAAAGACTCATACACAAAAAGGCGATGATGAGTAGGGGCAGGATTGATGCTATAAATGCTGCTGTGGCAGGAAGAATGAGAGCATTCATCAATCACTGAACCAACGGTTCGGAAATCCTGCTGGGGAGATGCTCTGGGCCCTGAGTCGGAACACATTCTTGATTAGGCCCAGATTCTATTCTTCCTACTGCTTTGTTCTTGTTGGTCTCTGAATCTGACCTCTGGGTGAGTCTTCCTTTTCCTCTTTGTCCTTCGAGGTCACTTCTGATATGAATATTGGGTTACACATCTTTTTTTGGAGCCCAATGACTTTCTAAAACATCTGTCCCTCATTTCTGCATTCAACCTGCTGGCTCTTTACCAAGCTCATCTCTTTGTTATACTTTGCCAAATGTGGCCACTATTCATACACGATTACCATCCATGTTCCTTACTCCATCCCCTCAAACTGTAATTTCTATAAGTCATCATCCATTTCTTATATCACTATCAGGAATTATTTCACTAAACACTGTGTACTGCATATTGAGAAGTACTGTTTTCTCCCCTTTCCATCATCTGTATCCTTGGAAACCTCTTCTTATTATCTGACATGTAGTCAATGCTACTAATTTACATTTTACCTTTTACTGATCCTTACTCTTGGTACCAATTTTATATTCACCATATAAGATTACGTTATTGTTCCATAACAAAGTAACCCTATTAGTACCCTAATACATTGAATACTTTTTCATCTGCTCATGATAAATTCCATTAACTATTCATTAAATATTGTTTGTACCGTATAATCCAAAGCACATTGGGTTTGTGTCCCTTAATTTACACTAGAACAAGCAAAAACAATAAATGTTTACTAAGCACTGGCATGTTCCAGAAATTGATTAGTGTTTCTACATATTAAGGATGCTAAATAACTCATTCAAAATCACAGAGGTAGAATTTAAACCCAGTATTTTTCTCATTTCAAAGCCCACGTCTTTTATATTTTCTTTTATTCTTTTGAATTCTTTATTTTCAGTTTGTAGTGTTTGGCACAGGGACCATTTACTTTAAAGAGGTGCTTATATTATTCTACCATGCACACAAATCACACCAGGATCTTATTAAAATGCAGATTCTGATTTCTGAAAATCAATCTGAGATTCTGTATTTATGGCATCAGAATATGCCAATGCTGCTATTACTAATTCTTGGGACATTTTGTTTGAGTAGCAAGTTTCTATAGCATTTTTTAAATAAATATAATCTAATGGAAAAACCTTGCAGAGGTGGAATTATTCAAAGAAATATCTTCCCTGTCATATAGAAAACAATAATTTTTTAGCCAAAATCAGAAACTCAAAGGTCAAATATGTTTTCTCTTATATGCAGAAGCCAGGATGAAATAAAGGGGAAGAGAGGATAAGATGCCCCTCACTGGATGAATGGATCAAAAAACAGTGATATATATATATATATATATATATATATATATATATATATATATACATGCACACATATACAATGGAATTCTACTCAGCAATTAGAAACAATGAAATTGTGGGCTTTGATGGTAAATGGATGACGATGGAAGAAATCATCCTGAGCAAAGTTAGCCAAACCCAGAGAGTCAAATGAATGTTTTCACTCATTTGTGGAGGTTGGAGCTAAACCCAGGCTTCGGTGAAAGGTAATCAAACTCATGTATTAGACCCAGCAAAGGAACAGCAGCACATAATCTAGGGCAACCATAGATGAGTTCAGGGGAAGGGAGAGGGGACATATTGGGGGTGGGGCAGGGGAGGGAGAAAAGGGAGAGATCTAGGAAGACAATTGTTACTTTATATGTATTTATGATTGTACAGTAACTCAACCCATTAATAAAGATTTTAAAAAGATTACATAAAGAACCAAACAAATATAAATTAATAGGAAGTCTAGTAGAGTAGAGGAAGGAGAAGGGGAGAAGAGAGGAAGGAGGGGAGGGAAATAAGAGAGGGAACAGGAGTGGAGACCATGAACCAAAATCAGTTCCCATGCATATGAGCTTATTGGGATGAACTCAACTACCATGTATAACCATAAAGCTCTAACAAAAAACACAAATCATATATTAAACAATAAAAATTTAAGATAAGATAGATGGATTTATAGAGATCCACTATTATCACTCTAATGAGGTTGAGCATGTATTAGCTCTTAATGGTAAGTAAATTGCACCCTAAAAATGAGGAACATAGATTAACCTGGTCTTAGGGTTTATTTAATGAGAAGGTCCTTGACAGAAAGAAGAGTGTTGAGCTTTTGATATTGGTTGGACCATATCATCATAAAGTTCCTTTTTTATTTTAGCTTTATCTGAAACTAGGAAATATGAGAAGGTATATGTTCACTGAAAGGACACTTTTCAGAGTGTATTTTTTATAGACTGAGTGATAGGATGAAATCCTTATCCTCATAAAAGGGACGTTTAGCCTCTGATGCAGAGCTTGAAACTCTTCCAGTCTTCAAGAATTTTCAGATTTGGGATTGTCTGGCCAAGGAGACTGCACTACTCCATTTACATAAATAAAAGAAGAGATTTTATGTAAACACCCTCCTTTGTGTTTAAGCAGAAGGACCTGAAATTGTAAGTACATAGAAAATATTTGTCACAGAAAGTCTTAAGATCAGTTGAGCCCATTGAGGTGAGTCATTCAATGATCTCTTGATGATATGAGTATATCCGGAGATCTTTTAATTGAAAAAAAAAGCAAGATCCACTGTGCAATGCCTGCCATTCACAATCCATCAATAGGAATTCAAAACACTGTCCAAGAAGTTTCATGCTTCCCTTGTGACACCGAAGCCTGGACAGTTCCCAGACATTCTAAGGAAGATTATTTAGGGGTATGATTGTTTTCTGGGTTTGATATCATAACATGAGCTGGTTTGATATCATAACATGAGCACTGATTTTGGGTCTGTTAAATCACCAGTCTACCTTCCATGTACTTGTTCAAAAAATCTTTTACCAAGACCACAAGATATCCTTTAATAATTCAATAACAATCCAGATATGGTGCTGAAAACTATCGTGTTTAAGTAGATCACATTACACAAAACCTCCTTGTTATTACAATGGGGTGGTCTCTCGGGAAGGACTAGATTTTACTGCTAGGAGTCAGTGCCCAAAGCATTCTTCCTTGAGAATAATATTCCTGTAGGGAATGTTCAAAACTTTTCCTAAGATATTCTCTAAAACTTTCTGTTTTTATGGGAGAACCATAGCCACACCACTTGGAAACCACCATTGACCTAAATGACACAAACTAAATATGATTTTTTCAGTAGAGGACAAATAATTGAAGAAGAACATAATTAATTATCAACCATGGGGGTTGTATTCTAGGTACAGTTCTTAATGATTAAACTTGACAGGGGCAAGTTGAAGCTTGGGGAAGACCACAAATGACTGGCTAGTGAGACATCTAGTAGTGTCTTATTCAATCAGTTCTGTTTTTATTTTGCTTTGACATAGGAAGGTGTTTGCTAAAACTAACGTACAAAAAGTGCATCCAATTGCTTTAAAGAGTCATCCTTTGTGGTTTACATTTAATTAAAGATATTTTGGAATATTTGAGGGAACAGCTTTTACAAAAAACACACCAACCTAATTCATTCATAATAGATCTTTCTGGAATTTAGCTTGTTCAGTTTACTACTGCTTTATTTTGAAACTATATAAATAATGGATAGAGATTCAAGTTTATTATACTGTAGATGTGGCTTTGAATTTCATTTACTCATTCACTCACTCACTTATTTGTTAAAAAACATGCATTAATACCTATATAATGTCACTTGGAATAAAGGGAAAAAAGGAAACACATTTCTGATTTCAAAGAGTTTCAGTTTAGTGACAGCTCAAGCTATGAAATTCTATCCTAAATTTAGCAGAAGATAAACGGATAGATGTATTCTAACTACTGTGACAAGATTTTGACCCATCAAGACCCTAATCATAAAGAAAACAACAACCCGGCACCCCAGGATCCCCTTACTTGGTCTATACTTGAGACTTCCCCACGCTGGGAAAGGACAGTCTTATCAGGTTGCTACGGGAAATATAAAAGGAGTTGCCAGTGGCTCCTGCTGTGACTCAATCTTTGTCTAAATTGATGAGTTACTCCTTGGCCTACCAGGAAAAGTGCTCATGGAGTAATACACAAAAGAACTGGAACATATCTCAGAAAGGCGAGCCATGATTTATGCCTAAACTTGTTTTTGTGCACTTACTAAGCATGAAGCTCATTTTCTTATCATTGACCTCCCAAGACATGGACCAATTACTCACTGCACACAACTGCAACATTTATATACACACACACACACAAGAAAAAAACAGAAGTGAGAGAAAACCCCTAGTTTCTAAGTTGGAAAATAATTTATCCTAAATTTTATTTTACTTATTATGTCTTTACTAATTTACTTTGTTTTTATTCATATTTATGTATTTATGGGTTATAATATGTTGTCAATTTTGATGATTGTTTTCAAAGGACAACTTTGATGGCATTGATTTTTCTGTTTGGTTGCTCTGACACTTCTTTGTGAATGTGGTGCTGGGGTTCAAGCCTGAACTCTTGCGCATGCCAGGCAAGCGCCATAACTGATGAACCACTGCTTCAGCCCTGTGAAAGCATTCTTAAGGGGAAAATGTATAGGACTGAGTGTCTACATTAAAAACCAGCAAAGATCTTAAATAAATAAACTTATGCTTCACCTCAAATCCCTACAAAAGGAAGAACAATTTAAACCCAAAGTCAGCAGAAGACAGGAAATAATCAAAAACAGAGCTGAGATCAATGAAATTAAGAATTAAAAAACAATGAAAAGAATCAACAAAACAAAGAGCTGGTTGTTTGAAAAAATAATTGAAATTGATAGACCCATAGCTAATCTCACTAAAAGAAGGAGAGAATTGAAGCAAATCAACAAAATAACCAATGAAAAAAGAGTGATCACTGCTGACCCCAAGGAAATCAAATGGATCATCAGAACATATTTTGAAAAACTATAATTCTTTAAATTAGATAATCTGGAAGACATGAACAAATTTGTAGATACATACAGCATCTCCAAATTGATACAGGACTATATTGAAATCCAAAACAGCTCTGAACAGTGCTGAAATCCATATGGCAATTAAAAGTCTTACAAAAAAGAAAAGTCCAGGATCTGATTTCCTGATGAACTGTACCACACCTATGAGGAGGAGCTAACACCTCTCCTTATTAAGCTATTCCAAGAAATTGAAAAGAAAGGAACTCTCCCAAACACTTTTTATGAGGCAATCGTAACTCTGATACCAAAACCCAACAAAGACACATCCAAAAAAGATACAAACCAATATCCCTGATGAACATTGACACAAAAATCCTTAATAAAGTTCTAGCAAAACACATCAAGAAAATAATTCATTACAATCAAGTGGGTTTCATTCCAGAGTTGCAAGGCTGATTCAGCATACACAAATCAATAAATGTGATTTACCACCTAAACATAATTAAAGACAAAAACTATATGATCATCTCAAATGATTCAGAAGAGGCTTTTGATAAAATCCATCACCCATTTATGCTCAAAACTCTAGAGAAAATAGGAATCAAAGGATCTTATCTTCACTTAGTAAATGCCAATATGTAAAACTCTTAGCTAGTAAAATACTAAATGGAGAATAGCTGAAAGCATTTCCACTAAACTCACAAACAAGACAAAGCTGCCAACTCTCACCACTTTTATTCAAAATATTCCACAAAAATATAGCTGGAGCAATTAAGCAAGAGAAAGAAATCAAATGGATAAGAATAGAAAGATAGGAAGTCAAGCTATTCCTTTTTGATGATGACATGATCCTATATCTGGAAGACCCAAAAACCTCTGCCAGAAGAACTATTTGAGTTTATAAACAGATTGAGCAATGTGGAAGGCTACAAGATCAACATGCATAAATCAATAACTTTCCTATACACTATCATTAATAGGACAGAAGAAGAAATCAGGAAATCAGTCACATTTACAATATCTCCAAAAAGAAGAAATACTTGGGAATTAATCCAACAATGGAAATAAAAGACCTCTACAATGAAAATTATTGATCATTGAAGAAAGAAGTTGAAGAAGACCTGAGCAGATGGAAAGATGTTCCATGTTCTTGGTTAGGCAGAATTAATATAATTAAAATGGCAATTCTTCTGAAAGTCCTATACAGATTCAGTGACATCCCCATCAAGATTTCACTGTTATTCTTTACAGATATAGAAAAAACAATTCTCAAATTTATTTAGAACAATAATATACCCAGAATATCCAAAATATTACTAAGCAAGAAAGATGAAACAGGTGGATTAACAATACCAGATCTAAAATTATGCTATAGAGCTGTTGTAAAAATAACTGCATGGTGCAGTTATTGATACCTATCAAAATAGTAATGAAGAGCAATGGAATAGAATAGAAGACTCTGAGACAAAAGCACAAATATTTAAACATCTGATCTTTGACAAAGGGGGCCAAAATATAACATGGAGGAGAGACAGCTTTTTAACAAATGGTGCTGGACAAACAGGACAGCCATGTGCAGGACTTTGAGATTATATCCTATATCTCACCTTGCACAAAAATCAAATCAAAATAGATCAAGGAACTAGGAAAATTAAACCAGCTACCACCACACAACTTCTAGAAAATAAATTAGGACCAACATTCCAGAATGTGGGAGTTGGCAAAGTCTTTCTCTATAAGATCCCCAAAGTGAACGAATTAAAGTTAAGAATTAATGAGTGGGATGCCATTAAATTAAAAAGTTTTGCTCAGCCAAAGAATTGGTCAAAACTGTCAAGAGAGAACCCACAGAATGGGAGATAATCATAATCATGACTTATGATTCCTCCAACAGAGGACTAATATCCAAAATTTACAAGGAACTCAAAAAACTTAATATCAATGACACAAGAAATCCAATCAATAAATGGACCAGACAGCTAAAGAGAACTTTTCAACAGAGGAAACTGAGCAAGTCAATGAATACATGAACGTGTTCTAAATCACTAGTAATCAGAGAAATGCAAATCAAAACTATATTAAGGTTTCTCCTCACTCCAGTCAACCTGGCAAAGATGAAGAACACAAACAGTAACAAATGCTGGAGGGGTTATGGGGAGATAGGAACACAAGCACACTGTTGATGGAACCGCACAATGGTACAGCTGCTCTGGAAAGCCGTGTAGAGAATCCTCAAAATATTAGGGTTGGATCCACCTATGAACCAGCTATCCCTCTTCTGGGTATTTTTCCAGAAGAGTTATAATCAGCACATTATAACGACACAGCAAAATCAATGTTCACAGCAGTTCAACTTACAATGGCTGAATTGTGGGATCAATTCAGATGCTCCTTTCTGGAGGAATGGATTTAAAGTGTTATACTATTTAAAATGTTATACTTCATTAATCTGCAAAGGTAGGTGGGAGAGGGAAAGAGAGGTAGAGAGAAAGAGAGATTTTTATCTGTTATAGGGACATAATATAGAAGAATCAAGAAATTAGGGTGTGGATGATGTGGGAGTAAATATGGTGTAGGATCAAAAGTATATCATATTGTTACTTCATATACATTTATGATTGTACAACAACCCCACTCCTCAATAAAAAAAATTCTTAACACAGACAAAATTCAATATCCAACAGCATCCTTCATGAGTTGGAATATGTGTATTACAGGAGTTTTCTTACGTGTTCCCATTGGTACTTTTCCTGTTTACACATCCTTCGGTGGAAGGTTTTAGCTGGGACTATCAGTTTAAAACTGTATTATTAATAATGCAGATCTGAGCTTGATAATGAAAACTTCACAAAATCTAGTCTCAGCTTGGTAAAGGCAAGACTATATGGTGGGCCAGAGAGTGAAATAAAATTCAGAAAGTCCAAGACTATCTAATAGTTCAATATTTTCTGCCCAATCTATCGATAGCCACCATATAATACAATATAGCTAATTCTATGGAAAAAAAACCCAGTAAGTAACATTTACCTACAGATGTTATTCTGTATGACATTTCTTATTTATTTTGTATATTTTTTTATTATACTGTGAAGTGAAACTTCTCCACTATCTGTGGAATATATCTCCTTGACTTCATTAATTATTCTTCCATTCAGAATGAACTTGTGATTCTGATGAAGTATTAGGTTGAAATAAATCTCTACTGTCTCCAAATCTGTTTTCTGTTGTAATGTGGATTTTTCTTCTTGTACCTACCTTTGCAGATTAATGAAGTATAACCTCAAATTGAAATACCATGTTAAATCTATCTCTATGGCTTCCAGAAACTTTTACTCTGTTCTGCAACAAAGGATCAATAGCTGGGACAGTGTTTGCCTCACACTGTCATTATCCTTGTCCCTCCAAATTGGAAGATGGTAGAGCAGTTTCCTGGAATTTTGTCCAGCTTCTGACAGCTGGGCATGAGAATGATATTTCTTTCTTTGGGATTCCCTAGAAGACCTTAGTCTGAAGTAGTTTCACCAC
This sequence comes from Aplodontia rufa, assembly GCA_004027875.1. Taxonomy (NCBI): domain Eukaryota; kingdom Metazoa; phylum Chordata; class Mammalia; order Rodentia; family Aplodontiidae; genus Aplodontia; species Aplodontia rufa. The sequence goes on along the minus strand of PVKS010000785.1, from coordinate 119,939 downwards.
CGGAGATGCAATACAAAATTTGCATAGTTGTAGAAGATGCTTTATCTTCTCTCAGTTGTACTCTGTGTCTCTGATCAATATTTTTCTGAGTTCGCATGCATTTTCTTTTGCAATTTCTAGCAATTCTTTCCCTCTATTATTACTTTTCCTTGGGCATTTGGTGTCTAGGAAGAGAGTGTGGATAGCTCCTGAACACACCTACCCTGTCTCTCACCTTCTTCCATCTTCTAACTTCCCCTTGGTAAGCACTGCCATGATGCCATGACACTACTGGCCTCTGTTTCCCCTAACACTCTGGCTCAGTATTGAAGAAAACTGTCACATTCATGTCTTATTTATACTGATTCAGAATTTGTTCTTCCTTTGTCTGAAACAGCACTGTTGCTTGTCTGGTGGGGAAACCAATCCTGGCCCTCTCTTTTCTGGTCTGATGGGACATTTCGAGTGCTCTACCCCTCATATCACTTATGCTAGTGATCCTGTTGGTCTGTTGGTACACATTCCTTTGGCAATGGAAATTGGTTTAATGGTGAATACATCACTCAAATGAATAAATCAGGGTTGTTACTTTGAGTTGATTTATTACCTCTAGGATAGGAATTTACTCTGATTCAGAAATTATGTGCAAAAATGTTATGCAAGCCTGAACTGCTACCATCTTCCTCCTTAGTCACATGTAAGAAACACATTGCTGGAAAATAAATATATAAATATAAAATTGAAGGGAAAAGAAAAGAAAAAAATCAAGGCCCAAGTGAATAGGAAAAGAGTTCAGTAACTTTGTTAAAGACACTGGGCCCAGCTGTGCAGGAGCTGGATTTCTGTTACTTGTTGACAGAAGAGTCCCAACTAATACTTTCTTCTTTACTTGGAAAAGCACAGATGATTTAAATGAGGACTTGCTTAGAGTTCAGGAATAACAGTAGGAAAATGAAAAAGCAATTAACTAATTAGATGTTCTGGCTTATATGTCATAATCCCCTCCTACTTTGCCTACAGACAATTGCATCTCCTTTGTGATGATCCATTATTCAGAGGCCATCCCTCCACAGGACATCCCCCAGGACCTTGCCAGAGGCCTAGCCAAAACTGTCCCTCTTGTCTCACCTGCTGCACTAACCTACCTCTACAACATGTACCTGTGTGCATTTGTGGCTGAATCACCCTGTGTCCTCGGTAGTTTTCTACATAGCTGTCAATTTCTGTACCTTAACTCATGCTGTTCATGCTGTACCCAAGCCTAAAAATCTTTTCCTTCTCCTTATCTCTAAAATCCTAATCACCACACACAGGTGGAATATCACCCTACCTCCCGCAAGCGTCCAACAGCAGGTGTCCCTCTCTGTTCCTACTGGATGTAACTCTTATTCTCATCTGGGCCCTCCGTATTTGCAGCATTTCACTTGGGCTTGTTCAGTTCTTTCCCTGTAAGTAAGTTCTGTAGGGATCAAACTTGATGCCTTCTGGGGTCCAGAAGCATAGCTTAGATCTCTCTGACTTTTCATTGTTAGTGCTGGAGTTTCTCTTTTCAGCTTTAAAACAAAGAAATTGGGCCAGATTTCTGGGTTCTTGCCTCTGGACCTTTGACTTCAGTGGAAATATGAAATCATTTGTATGTTAACATGGAAAAAGGTTATGATACCTTTCCTTTGGAAGTTGACTGCTTTCCAAATAGTCTTTCAGTAAAGGATAGGTGTCTTCTGAGTGTGTGTGTGTTTTGTCTCTGGTCCTTTCCCCATACATTTTGTGTTCCTATAAAATCTTTGGGGTGGGGTTTGGATACAAGGAAAATTTTGCATTTTTGCTCAGCTTGACTGAGGTCTCTTGATATTAAGTATGCATATCCAGACACAATGCAGACCATACCACACACCATGCTGGGGTATGCCACCATGCCCTCTCATGCACATCACACATCAGACACTTGCTGTTTGCACATGGACACTCACACAGGAGGCATATGGCATACACATACACATTGAGGGTGGAGAAAATTGCAAAATCTTCAAGACATAGTCTCAAGAGCTATCAGGAAAGATGTAAGTTGCTTTAATCAATGAGTTATTTAAACAGTAATAATGAGCAGAATAAAACCAGCACATCCTTACCCTGCAACCTATCATGTCCTCCTTTTGTCCTTAAATGAGTCAGACTTTCTCATTTCTGTTTTTTTTTACATGTTGTTTAGTTAAATGACCTCCTCAAATCTAAATTCCTAACAAGCAAATGTAATTTGCAGGATCCTACCCCCAAATCCTCTACCTCCATTCAGACTTTTCTGAGGATCTCAGTCTACTGGGAATTGAAAATCTTATGGTGGTAATTAAATATCCATTTAAATGATTCATGACATTTTTGTGTTATAGGAGTTTGATTCTAAGGACTTAAGGTTAAGACTTATATCTTGTGTGCATGCACTTGGTGCCAATGCAGTGCTGAATATATACTGGTTGCTCTGGATATCTGAAAGGATGAGCTGTCTATGGGAGAGGAACAGGAGGCCTCTCTCTCTATCATGGTGCATAATTTGCTGGCCCTTAGCCAGGGGACCTTCCTTCTTCAGACACCATTTTGGAAAGCAGATTATTAAAGCCATAAACCCAAGACCATAAATAACTTCACTGAGTCCCAATAAATCTATATCTCATACGAAGCCTGTTAGTTTTGAGAGGAGGCCCAATTTCATTGGAAACTACGTAGTAAGAAATAAGGGAGGATCTTCCCTGGAATCACAGAATGGTTTCTCATAAGGTTTTCGTCACTCAAAACAAAACACACTGGCGAATCAGTCCCAGTGGCTTCAGCCCTCAACACACAAAGCTCATTTCCTTTTTCTTTCCTGGGGTCTACTTGTTTACTACCCAGAAGTCATTTTTCTTGAAAATTTCATTTTCAACCTCAGCATAGGAAAAATAAAACAATGCCAGCTTTTCCCTGAACAATATTGAGATAAATCCACTTTTTTTTATTGCTTGTTTTTAGTTTACTTCGTACACCTCTGGCCTTACCTGATAACTCTATGTTGCCATGTTGGCACAGATTAGGTCAGTTATCAAGAGCTGTTTTTGTGTCTAATGTAAAAGGCTTTTGATGTCCACTACAGGAATGGAAAGGCTATCTGAATGGAGCAATTGTTATCAATAGATATCAGTGATCAACGCTGGGAGGAATTCACTTGACCCTGAGCCTAATTACTGGAATTTTGTGCTGTTTGTCTTTGGAGAATCACTATTAAATTATTTCATCTCTACTACTAGGAAAAAAATGAAATGTTCCAATTTAATATATTTTCAAATATCATAGACCATTTGTGCATTCATTCATTGATTTAGTACGTACTTACTGAGCAGATGTATTTTGCCTGGAGCTGGAGGTAAAATAAACAGGGTCCCACTCAGTTGTGCAGGCCTCTAAGCAAGTAATTTTTTATATAAACCCCTCGAGTCACCCAAATCACTCTGTCAGTGGCATCTGATAACCTCATCTCTTGCCATTGCATGAAAAAACTGTTACACTGGCCAGTGGGGGCTTTTGTTTCTCCAGGACCCTAGCAGAACCCTAGAACAAGGACCCAGAATGCAGACACAGGAGGAATTCACTCACCCAGACGGACCTGCTGGTTCCAAATGATCTTTGGCTCTGGAGAGGATCTTAGAAATTTCCAGGAACCTACCCCAAACTATGAATCTGCTTATGGGGTGGCTGGGGTGGGCACCCTGCCTGAGTCTGAGGGTGGCATTGACACCAGTAACAAAGTAATGATCCATGTTCTCAAGGACATCTCTATGGATGGAATGTCCTTCTGACTCTGCCTGCCAAGTACTGTAACACATTCACGTTTTACAGAGGCCATGATAAAGTTTTGTACGGTATAGTGGAAAGTTAAAGGAAAAGTGTTAATATGCTAGATCAATTTAAAGCAAAATGAGTAGAAATATATAATTATGTAATTTTAAAGTTGGGCATTTATGGTTTTGGGATGTCATTTAAAGGTGATTTGGGGAAATCTTTATTTGATTAATTATGCAAATCATCTGTCTGTAGAAATTTCTGCACTCAGAATGGACAATCAGAAGTGGATCACACTGGATAGAACAAGAGATTTGGAAGTAAGCAAACTTACATTAACATTCCAGTTCTTACCCACAACTTACAAGCCTATGATCTGGGAAAGTAACTCTTCTAAGCCTCAGTTTCTTCATATGTGAAATGAAGTTCATAAAACTTATTACACTAGGTTGTTCAAAGGGTTAAATTACATGGATTTATCACAGATCCATGATTTTGGTTTATCGGTTTCATCTTTTCTTGAGTAAAAACAATGACAGAAAATATATGAAATAATAAATGTTTTAAAAAATAAATCTGAAAGCTCAGTCTAGTAGAGGATCCCTTCCCATGAACTTGATACTTCAGACCTAGAACCCAAAATATCAGATTCCAGGTCCTGAAGTGAAATTTAGGCTAACCCAACCAGGATGGGTGAGCTTGCATACTGACGTGTGCATCCACATGCATTTCCTTGGGAAAAAGATGGCTATCAGCCTCCAAGATTTTAGGGCTTCAAGTAGTGAATTTTGGGTGAACATAACCATTCAATCATTAGCATTTGTTTCTAAGCGTAAGATAAGGCTCATGGGAATGAAGGTCCCTAGGAAGCAGAGTGTCAGAGGAAGACTGGACCCATGAGTTTCTTTCATCAGAAGTTGGCAAAGCTTCCCAGGTGCCTGACTGTGGAGAAGGTGACTTCTCCCCCATAGAGCAGTTTTCAGGACTTCAGCCTGTCTGTGTGTTTCCAGGGACCTGATCTGCTTCTGTCCTCCACTCTTGGAGCACAGCACAGCTTGGAGGTCGGGTAGGGAGTGAGGGAGGGCAGCTCCAGAAGCAGAACTCTAGGTGGGGGTTCAATTTGGCAAATAGAAGGAATCTATTTTGCATGAAAAGAAAATTATCAGTTCACTTAATATTGTCCAAGGAAGAGCTCAGCAGAAATTTCATTTACAAAACACTGATGACTTGGAAATTCAAGGCTCAATGGATGTGGCCTCTTCCAAAAGAGAGGAAAGAGCAAAGGCCCAAACCCATGCTCCCACCCAGGTTACCCTCTCCAGCTCCTCTAGATGCAGAAGAGGAACCTGACCCAGAGTGAGAGGCACCTGGCATTTCACTCAAATATCATGGAGCAAGTGGCCCATGGCCTTATGGGGATCAAAGGAAGGGCTGTGTTTGCTCCAGTGGGCAGGAGTATTGATAGGTGGCCAAGGAGTCAGAGCCATTTAGAAGAAGACATTTGAATTGGTTGCCAGACTTCAATAAGGAAAGGTAGGGGGGAAATGAGCAGAAGGACTGGCTAGAACCCCGAAGATGGGAAAAGACTGTTTTAGGAGATAACAGAAACAACTAACCTGGCCCAAACTAGGGGTGTGCTCAAGGAAGCATACCAGGAGACTTTGAGGGACTCAGGGAGTCAGGGAGTATGAGAGGTCTCTGTGGACCCACCTGAGACTGTGTCAGCCCTGTCCTCCCCAGGGACCACCTCCCAGTGGAGATGTCAGGAAGAATTGGCCCTCTCAGCACATCTTGATGCAGCAGTTGGAGACTAGGAGCAAAGCGCTAGGAAACGTAGAGGAATGTTTTGTACACTTGTATAGAAGGGGCCACTGTTTTGGAATAGACACATCCGTTATAATGAGTCGGCACAGAGAAACAGATGGAAGGAGATAAGTATCAGGCTCTTGCCTCCAATTCTGTCAGCCAAGAGAGAAAGAAATTTGAGCTGTTATGGAGGCGTCCTCAAACTGAGGCCCTCACAGAGTTTTTGTGGTTAGTTACTTCCCTCTTCTTCTTTTTACTTTTTTAATAGAGCCCCCATTTCCTAGGATTTCAATTATTATGGAAGAGAAAACCCCTTTAAAGGAAAAGAAAGGAAACTATCATTTTTATTGAAGGCTCTGCCAGACTTATTTGCATTTAATATTCATACAAACCTTGAGGCAGGTATCTTTCCCATCTCTGTTTTTACAAGGAACAGGCTCACCATGGAAGTGGCTTGTCTCATATCACACAACTTTACAAGGGTCTGGCTCTTTAGTCCTCTGTTTGCCTGGATCCACATTCTGCACTTTTGTAATGTAACCTTCCAGACTGTGGACCTGCACTTTCCAAGTATAGAGATATGGTGGGAATGAAAGAAGAAAGAGCATAAATCTGTAGATACAGTCTCGAGTTGAACCAGCCCTGCCCCTGTCAATCAACTGCCATGCAGTAACTTCCATGTCATGACACCCAACCCCATGGTAGGGCTGGGTTCTCAACAGATGAAAAGTTTTGCAGCCTGTCTTCATTTAGAATCCTTTATGGTGTCTTTGAGCTCTGAGTCGTTGAGCTTTGAGCCTCCCTGGTCCCTAGTATAATTCAAAAGTCTCTTTCTCTCTCTCTCTCTCTTTCTGTCTGTATATGTATATGTTAGGTGGTACAAGAAAGTTGATGAGTCTAGCAGCAAATTTTTTTCTCCAATATAAAGCTTCATTTTGAAAGGACACTGAATTTGGTGGAAGAATGATAAAGACAAGTATGGAAGAAGATACTTTTTTTTTAAGAGAGAGGGACAGTGAGAGAGAAAGACAGAATCAACTTTATTACTTAGTTTTTCATGGACTTTCATTGCTCGGACACTTGATTGTATACATGGTGCTAGGGTTTGAACCCACGTACTCACACATGCAAGGCAAGCTCCATAACCACTGAGCAACCTCTCCAGCCCCAAGAAGATACTTCTATGAAGTAATTATGAAGCCCATTGAGTTTGATGTTCATACTTAATTCAGGTTGTAAAAGCCCAATGGCTGTGACACAAGTAGCCATCTTGGACCATGAGGACCCAGGCCACCCCATGGGTCCTGGGAGTTATCTTTGGAATGGAGTGTGGTTCCTACAGGATTGGGATACCATCAGGCAATTCTTGGATCCCTCAGGCCCTCCCCCATTGCCACCTGCGCTCCACTGTGGCACCGTGCAGCCGTGAATTGTCACCACAACACTAAATTGGAGCCATCTGGTGACTTGCCCAGTTGCCTCACCAGGGTACCATCTCCAAGAAGGCTGGGACCTACAAGGCTGGACACTTCTCAGGTGGAGCAAGATGCCTGCCATCAGTAATGTGTATTGAATCCAGGAGGAAATGAGTGAGCAATTGACTCATGACAACAGGAGTGGTTCAATTGCATGACTGGTGTTCTAGCTAATGGAATCCTAGCGCTTCAAGAAGCTGCAGAAATCAGAGCTCTTTGGATGCTAACTAGGCCAAATTAATGCAGTGGGGGAGGTCTAAATCTGAGCTGCAGTCCCTCCCCTCTGGGCCCAGTGGATTCACAGCAGGAATCAAGGATAGCACTGACTCACTCAGAAATGTGAGGCTTGGGCGAGGCCAGTCAGGGAAAAGACACCTGCCAGGGCTGCAGCTCATTCCATCTTTCTGCCACTTCTGCTCACAGGTTGGGCCATCCCTCCTGCATCCTCCCTCTCTATTCTCCAAGGATGGCAAAAATGTCATCCTGTGTCCCTCTTCCCCTGGAAGGCCTGGGCGAGAATCAGTTTGTGGCTCCTCTCCACACAGACGTGACCCAGGGGTCTTAGTCAGCCTGCGTGGGTGTTGTTTATCTTCCCATCCATCCCCCGTCCAGGACAAGGTCTGCTAAGTGAAGTTTGATGCCCAGAGCTGCGGCTGCCGACGCGTGTTTTCTTTCTTTCACACCTCTTCCCCTCCACCGCTTGTCTCCTTGGCCTTTTCCTCCAAGTTTCTTGCCATGGACCTCTCAGTATGTGTCTCTCATTGCGCAGCTGCTCTCCCAGAGCCCTGACCTATGAAACACCTTTGGTGGATCTCTAGATGAAAGATGGTCTCCTCCCTTCCTGTCCTTGTGACATCTGAAATGCAAGGCCCTTCTTTCCTCTTATGATCTGTGTGACTCCAGACAGTCAGTAAAACATTTCTCAGCCTTAACATGCTAATTTACAAAATGAGACTGCCAGAGACTGCCTGCATGGGAACAGAATGAAAATGTAGACTGAGAGTTCTTAGAAACCGTGCATCCCGAGAAGATAACGAAGGCAATAGCATTATGTACAGCTGAAAAGAGGGAGAGGGATGTGAGGAGCACAGGAACCTGTTCTGTACCCTGTCTGCTGTGGGCACCACTCTCCTCTCCTCTGCCATCTCTCCCTCTGTAATTTTGTTTGTCCATCCTTCCCATTTCTAGCCTTCCTGAAGGTGTTTTTTCAGAGTTGACTACTATGCCCTCTGCACCTGGCATAGGCCTGCTCCTCTTCTCTTCTGCAAACCAGGCTGCCTGCAGTGGCCAGAGAGATCTGGAGAGCTGGTGAAGTTCTCCTTCCCTCCTCCACACTGCAATGACCCCGGGGGACAAAGTCACTCCAGGGTGAGGCCAACCGGAGGCAGCGGAATGAACCACTAACCTCAAAATTCTTCTAGCTGCAGTTATTGGATAGCTCCACATTTTTTTCCTAGATCGTTCTCCCATCCTTATTTGTTTTGATTTTGGTGGCTCACAGAGTAGCCTCCCAACTTGTACTCAGCAGCAATTAAGGAAATGTCTGTATGTTCCACCCGCTGGTGCCCGCTGGGCCTCAGTGTTTTGATCATTCATGTCTCCAAGGGTAGAGTAGATTTTGACCCCTTGCTGAAGGGCAGACTCTGTGATCCATGAGCCATTGAGGATGCTAATATTATTAGTTGATGGGGAGTCAGAAGTAAGAGAGGAACCAAGCTTGAGTTCCATCAAGCACTTTTTCTTTTTCAGTCTGAATCTAGATCTTCATAATATCCAAGTAGACCCCAAACAAACATGTTTCCAGTGACAAAGAGAAGACACACACTTGGTCCTCTGCCAATATCAGACTGACCTCATCCGCCATTACTTTTTGAGGACATTTCAAGACCAGAAGAAACTTTGCTTACAACCTTCCTGCCCTTGCTATCCCACCAAGAGAAAAGGCAAAGCAGTACTGGAAACACTTCTAGGATATTCTGAAGTCAAGCCCTAGGGCATCTGTTTTATGTAGCCCCTAGAGCCAAGTCTTCTGCCATCTCTGACTGAAAAGAGTAGGAGGTAGGGGAAGGAGAATAGCTCTTTGGAAAGGAAGTTTCTAGCTTATAGCCTCTAAAATGCCAGCAGAATCCCTGTATACTGGACTTTGTTGTTTTATGCTTGGCATTTTTCCAAGTTCTTAAGGTATTTTCATCAAATAATTTGTGAAAAAAAAGTTCACTCTGCAAATTTTAACAGATTATTGAATCCTTAGTGTGTTGGAAAGCAAATGTTTCAAATCAAAGCTTCGAGAGGATAATAGTTTATAGATTCACCTTTTCCCCACTTGCCCTTCACAAAACCATCTTCAATTTCCTCTGAAAAGCTGGGAAAGTAAACATTAGCATATTCATTTAATTTCCCTTTGGCTCACCAGGTCTTGTTTCTAGAAATATCTTTGATTCCCTCTGACATTTCTACTATCTTTCTATTTCCCTAATCCTGACATCATCCGTGAATGTTCCTTCTTGACCCTCCTTGCTTAAAGCATTACGTTTTCCAATTTGTCTCTACCAGCATCTTAACTCCTTTTCTGATGGTTTGATTAAGATGATGATGACGGTGATGATGATGATGGTGGTGGTGGTGATGGTGATTATGATGGGTAAAGAGAGAGAGAGAGAGAGTGAAAACTTGACTTTTATCCTTTTTAAACTCTGCCTTTAACTAGGAGTACTTGTGGACCTATTCGTTCACTTGGCATTCTCATCACTACTACATAAATTTACAGGACTCAGAAGGAAATCTGAGAGTTGCTATTTTGAATGTCTAAACAGCCTCCAGATTCTTCTTCATGATCCTCCTTCTCCTCCATTTGTCCTTTCAGAAAGTAGAAGCTTCTCATATTCCTAATAGGAGCAATCCTGTCTGCTAGAAGACTACGCCACTTTCCGGGACCATTTATAAGTACAAGGACTGGACACCATGGTCTCTGAGGTCTCCGGTACAAACTTGTGAAAATTTGACTGAAATTGGAACTTATTAGTAAGAAAGGACTAAGGAGACATCAAGTTCTAACAGACATGTGCTCTAGATTAGTGGACGATATGGGGAGGGAGAATCAGAGAACAGAAAAGGGAAGTTAGGATTATAGCAAGGCATTAAAATATTTCCCAAGATATGGCTGTCGCTCTATTTCACAATGTCCCTGAAAGTGTCCTTGGAATTTATGACAAGCAGGATCAACTTTGGCTGTGTCTTGTGTTCTGTAATGTAAATTGCACGTGTGGGCAGCAAAGGTTCCATTTATGGGAGTTACCACATTATTTGGTGGCAACCCTGGTTGCTGGTTATAGCAGTAGATCCACTCAAATAAAGTTTGTAAAGTTTTTGAGTACCTGACCTCTCTGAGGACAGAGAATTAATTGTAAAAACGCTGATTTTAGAAAACAAGCAATGTCAAGCTGGGCATGGGGGAAAATATACTTCCCTCTGCTAATACCAATCTCTACTCATTAAAGGGAAGTTTAGGTTGCAGATCTCCAACACTGTGGAGACCCGGAGCCTTAGACCTCAGCCTTATCATTGATCTGGAATCACCTGATATCATGTTGGCCCTGCTATATATAGTGAACACTGACTTCACCACACCACGCCATTATTTTTTATTTACTTGTACCAAGGATTGAACTCAGGGGAGTTTAACCATTGAGCAAAATCTTCAGTCTTTTTTTTTTTTTCTTCAGTTTGAGACAGGGTCTTACTAAGTTGCCAGATCATGACTTCAGCATGGCGTATGGATGGAGTAGATGGCACTGCTTGGATTATATTCTTGGCTTTTATTGACATTTCCACACTATTCTGTGGCTTTTAGATATTACGAAGCCATAGATATTTTTATCCTCTATGAACCTGAAAATGTCAAATATTTTAAAAATTAGAGTACAGTAAATGTAAGAGCATGGTTTAGTCATTTCTGTGCCTCTATAGCATCTGACACAGAACAGTGCTAGACACAGACAGTCAGGAACGCAGGTCTTACTTTTAATGATGGTGATCATGATGGTAGGAAGTATGATAAAGGTAAATGATACAACATAAGAAAGTGGCTTGTAAATGAGCTTTATATATAGAAGCGACATGAAACTAGTTGTCTTAGTGCATTTGAATCTCATAACCACAGGATAATAAATATTTCAGTGCCAGACTACAAGCCTATGGAGAGTGAAAGCTGTGTTTTATTCATCTCTGTATTCTCTGTCTTGATCACAGGATCTGGCCAGTAATATGCACTAAATGTTATTCTTGTGCACTTTGTACACAGAAAAAGTTTTCCAGGGTTCCACTGTGCAGCCAAGGGGCTGCTGATCTCATGGCAGGACTGAGCTTTGCACAATGTCAGGGCACTGCTGACAGAGAGGACATCGTGTGAATGGGGGTGGTACCTAACCGTTCTGAAGTGTCATTGAGAAGCATTCAAGGAGAAAGTTCCTGCTCACTTGGAACCTTTGGTTTTGAGAACAAAGAAAAGCGAAATATATAGATTCAAACAGTGAGGAGTTCTCCAAAAAAGAAAATGGGATGATGGCATGACGAACAACAGATGCACGTTGTCTTCCTCTCCCACATCCCTGCTAGATAGATACCAGTTTATGGAAGCAGAGCAAGACCCAGATGGAACTTTGCCGAAAGTCACACAACTAGTAAGTGGCCTGAAGATGCTCATCCCCAAACGTTGCATTACACTGAATCTTGTAGGAGATAAGTGAATGGAAGAGGTACTTGTGCATCTTGAGTCACAAAGCACATTTGTTGGCATAGTGGTATTGGTCTACAGATGGGTACTTTGATATACTTTTGAGGGATGTCTAGGATGAAATCCTTCACATTGATACACATCATAAAATAGGAATAGATTCCTATTATTTTTAATCTCAAATAAGATAACCTTTAAAACCGTGAGGCACAGACAGGTTTGATGAGGAGTTAGAAAAGTCGGTCCCAGTGTCAACATCAGACCACCAGGTATATATAGGACCTTTTCCCAACTGAAATTCAGTTTCTATATCTGAAGCTGGGCATGGTAACCACCCTTCGTATTTCAGGACAAATGTAAGACACAAAGTTCAAAGCAGATGAATATTTGGAAAAATATCAATATAAGTAATTATGACCTTGTTAATTAAATAAAAAATCATAAAGAAGTACAAAATATAAAACTTCACATTTCTTTTCTTACCAAGGCCAAGACCTTTTTGGGGTGGAAGCTGAAAAAGTTGGACTGCTATTAGTATAGCTAGATATGTCTTCCACAGCTCTGTGAAGTTATCATTCACACCCAGGGAACGCTGTTATATCACTTATCCAAGTAATTGACCCTGGAGTGGTTATTTGGCTGTAAGTAACTGAATTATTTCCATAATCTTCCCATAATTTACGGAACTAGTGTAGATCTCTTATGAGTTTTGCCTTGGAGATAAATAGTTTATCTCCATCAAGATATGTGTCCTGGAAGAGTTTTGGATTGCATACGTTTGAGACCCAGGGGTTTTCTTTTCTCATGCCTCTCCCCATAACATCCTGTTCTATGAGCCACTCCTATTTTTCATGTTCATTAGTAATTACTTTATTATTGGTGATACAAATTATAATAATCTTACCCCTGATGTACTTTTGCTGCATGAGACCTGCCTTTACATGCCTTTTCTTCATTATTCTTCGTTACACATTAGAGATGCATTTTTTCGTACTAGGAATTGAACCCAAAGCTGCTTAAGCAACCAATGAGATGTATCCCCATTCCTGCTTTTTCGTTTGTTTGTTTGAACCAGGGTCTCACTAAGTTGCTGAGGCTGCTTTGAACTTGCTGATCCTCCTGCCTCAGCCTCCCCAGCTGCTGGAATTCCAGGTGTATGCCACAGTGTCCAACAGAGATATGAATTTTAATCCTCTTTTTAGGGATAACAAAAAAGAAGCCAGAGAAGAAACATGAGCCAGTTAAGGTGACATAGTTCAGATAGGTAAAACCTGTCCTCCCACCCAACGCTACTGTTGTCATTGAATTTAGCATTTTGCCCCCACACAGATGTGTGTTGGAAGAGTTTGGTCCCTGTTGGATTTTAAACAGACATTAATACATTAATATCTTTAAATATCTTAATTAGTTCTTGCAGGAAGGAAAAGAAATTATTAAATCACTAAAGCTGCCTGCTTACTCCAGCTTGAAAGAATGAGTCTGTTTCAGATCACCAGATAGGGTAGTGGCTCCCTTTGGCCAGGAAACGTCAATATAAACGGTGAGCCATGTGTAGCAGAGGGGTGCTTGGATAAAGCCCCCAGCCTGTGAGGAAATGTGACTGCACGAGGTCTGTGCACCCCACACCTACAGCAACACTCCCACGGCCACCAGTGTTGGATTCAATTAAACATTAAATTCATCATCTTTAGCACGGGAAGGGAACAGCAAACAGTTGGTCTCTCATGGCTAAACACCCCTCGGATTTGCTGGCCTTTGATTTATTGGAAGAAACCTGCTGGGAAGAACATACTGTGTAGCTGATTAATGTCAGCTTCTGTCATCAGTTTCCACTTAGATTCTTGGCCAGCCCTGACATCTCCTCCCTTAAGGATCCAGAAGAATTTGAAGGCTGATCCAAGAGTTTTACTGGCATGGGATTTGCAGAATGCGGTGTTTGCAAAATAAGGAAGATGAATGGAAGTGGAATCCCATGTTCTCCACCGGACTTGTTTCTTTAATTCATGTCTCCAGAGGTCCAGCTCCATGCCAGGACCACACCAGCAAGGCGACTGGGGAGACTGTGTTCCCAGGCTTCGGTACAGATGTCTTGCATTTCCTGTGCTGGTTATGCGCTCCCTCCTCAGAGCTTGTCAAACTGGGAAGGGGTCTGAAGTGGAATGCAGCTCACAATCACCAACAGAACCCTCCCTGGGACCCTTGGACAAACCTGTGGGAGAAAGGGCACCTTGAGAGTCAGGGTCAATCCACTGCCTCGCTGAGCACAAGAAGACCCATTGCTCATGAGGTTGGGCACACGAGCTGTTTCCCAGTGTCACAGGGCACCACTTTTCCACAGTGGCATACTGCAATTCAGTTGCATTACTTTTAAAGCAAGCAGAATCTTGTGTATGTGGTTTCTGTCACTGATGGAGGAAGGGACCACTCTATGATGTCTAGTAAGATAAAGTTGCCCTTTTCCTCCCACTAGTGTGTGAAGGATCTAGAAAGAGGTGGTGATTTTAACCAGACCCTGAAACTTCTCCTCTGCTTTCTCATAGGCCTTGAAAAAGAAAGACAGATTTTAACTGAGAAAAGAAAATTCATGCCAGTTATCGTTAGATACATAAAAAATCATCACAAAACATAAATACATGAAATAACAATACTCTTATTTTATTTCATAATTTGTGAGGGTCAAGAATTTGGGAAGAGGGCTGGACCGGAGGCTCGGCCATTAGGGTGCTTGCCAGGCATGCGCAAGTATACGGGTTCAAACCCCAGCACCCACATACACAGCTAAGTGTCAGAGCAACAAAGGCCATGTCAAAAACTCAATAAAAATTATTCTCTCTCTCTCTCTCTCTCTCTCTCTCTCTGTCCTTTCCTCTCTTTAAAAAAAAAAGAATTTGGGAAGAGTGATCTGGATAGTTCTTCTACAGGGTCTTACATGCAGCTGTAGACTGGAGCTAGAAGAGAGGCCTGAAGGAAAGTTTACTGGTCAGGTCAGGCTTGATGGGTCTCTCTCTCTCTCTCTCTCTCTCTCTTTCTCTCTCTCTCTCTCTCTGTCTCTCTTAAGGTTTACAGATTAGTTTTAGGGATACCCCCTTATTTTTTAGTAACAAATCTATCCTAAAGAACAGTAGGAGATTGTACTTAGATGACTTCTAAATTCCCTTTCATATCTAATTTCTCAAGAATTCTGTTTTGTATAGTTGCTAAGTGTCTCATCCCTAAACACAATGCAGCAAGAATAATGACTTGGTTGACATTACTTGAAGTGAAGTATCAGGTGCTTTCTGTCCTATAATTTTACATGGATTGAATAATTCAATTATTGCAGACACAGCGAATGTAGGTACTATCTTTGTTTTCCTTTCATAGATGAGAAAATTGAGAAACAAAAGGTGGAACAACTTGCCAGAGATCATGCATTTTATATGAAGAAGAACCAGGGCTTGAACCCAGGACACCTGACTCAAGAGGTCACCCTTCTAAGAACTGTCCTAACCTGTCTTCTCCAAAGAAGTCCAATGACTTCACATTTAAGTCAAAGAGAACTGTTTGGTGTTTGAATAACTATTCAAAGGGCATTAAGATCATGTATAAGAAACTGGTTTGCCATATATATACATATGTTAGAGAATCAGCTACAGTGTCGATGGTAGCATTCTCCAGCGTGACGGAAGGACGGGATGTGATGATTCTGGGTGGTCTACTCGTCTACTCCCCTGCAAATGCCCACAATGATGTCATGTCCTCCTGCTGTCACCATGCCAGCAATCACATGCCATGCTCTTTCTCCAGGCAGAATAATCCTTCCTTGCTTTTTCTTCTATCCCATTAGAGGCTCATGAAGCCTTTGTAGAACCTTTCTTTTCAGGATTAATTAGCCATCTGCATTGTTCCTGCAGTTCTGTTTTCTGCACCTGGAAACCTCAGAGGAGCTTTAGAAAGCCAGGAAGCCCCTGAAATTGTATGCAGAATTGTGCCAATTGGTATATCGCTCCAGGTTGAGTATTTGCAGATTTCATCAGACTCTCAAAGAGGTCTGAGACCCACGGAAAGTTAAACAACCTGAGCCAAATGCTCGTGAGGTTGGGTTTTTCCCACTAGGTCTGACAGTTTATATTTCTACAAACTTTAGTCCAAACATATTCTTGTAAAAGGTGCAGAAACATATTGCCAGACCAGAAAAGGGTCATCAGAGATGGGGAAACTGAATATTGAAAGGGAGAGGTCAGGTGCCAGATGTTAGAAGTTGGCAGGGACACTGGAAAGCTACCAGGGACTCAATGAGATGGGTAACCGTAGAGTCACAAGTCATTTCCTCCTTGGGGGTTTATTAATTTATTTTTTTTTCAAAATCCTTTTAGTGGTGCAGGGGATGGAACCTACGGTCTTGTGAATGTTAACTCTATCACTGAGCTACATCCCCAGTCCTTTCTCCTTGGATTGTAAAATCTCCAGTGTGGTGGTGAATACCAAATCATGACAAAAGTCCTGCCTGGTGAAAGACAACACAAGGAAATCTTGATCTGCATTACAGTTTTGTAACTTGATGCCCACAAGCTCTATGCTAGCAGCCAAGAACTCAGGATCCCACAAGGCTGCCAAGTGTCCCCTTGCTATGCTAGTGGGGGACACAGTCAGTCAACTGCCTATGAAACCACAGGGCATTTAGAGGGCTCAGAGTCAAATTTGGCTATGTATTCTGCTTGGTAAGCAAGCCCTGAGCAGAATGGGTTGAGCCAAGGCCTCAGACACCTTTTTGACATCCTCAAGGTGTTCAGGTCGTATCCCTGACAACAGGCCAGGTGCTGTGCTCTTCCTCATGTGATCTTATTTAATTCCTCAAACATTCCTGTGCCAGACATGAAGGCATTTGCGTGTAATTTCAGCACCTTGGAAGGTTGAGGCAGGATGGTTTCAAGTTCAAAGCCAGCCTTAGCAATTTAGTGAGGCCCTAAGCTACTTAGTGAGACCCTGTTTCAAAATAAAAAGTAGAAAGGGCTGGGGATGTGGCTCAGTGGTTGAGCACCACTGGATTCAATCTCTGGCACACACAAAAAAATCTTACAAAGTAGGTTTATCATTCCCATTTTAATCTGGGAATAGCTCAGAGTAGCCTTCCTTTGGTTATACAGAGAGAGAAAATTGAAGCAGCTTCACTTCTCTGCACTGACCTGTATGTCCCAGGGCCTCCACCTACTCTTCAAAGGGGATAGGTGAGAAGTGTCAGTGGATCTGTCCACTGACCCCACATATCAACCCTTGTGTCTACTGCTATTGAGTAACAAGCCTTAATTTCCCTAGAGCTATGAGCCTGGGCACGGTAATGTTACACATATTGTAAACCCTAAAACATCTCTCTAACCTGAAATGGAGACCATGAGAAGTAATTAGTTCTCATGCCATCAACCTCCAAATGGCCAGTTTTCTCATTAAAACCAGAGAATGGACAATTTTAAGGAGATTATTTTCCCCAAATATAGTAATCTGCAGTTTAATAATACAATATCAATTCTTAAAGTCAGCGGTCAGAACAGCTGCTCAGAGAAGTTATTAATTTCCTGCAGTAGGCTGTGTTAGGAGCTCACTCGCCAGAAGGTCATTATTTTTTAAGATATGCATTATGTGCAGATGTATTGCCACGCATTAGAAGTGGGAGTGGTTAGATGCAGGTCATGTTGAAAAGGAGTGATTTACTTGGGTTAGATTTTATTGTGTTGCAGAAACACATGGCAATTGATCAGAGGTCAGGCCGAGGTGCACATGGTAAAATGCATATTGCATTTTGGGGCTAGCCTGGCCATCTTCTCTGCTAACTTTCTGCTATTCTAGTTGGGATGTAGTAGAGAAGAGAATTAGGGGAACTTTCAGTCTTCACATCCTGCTCATCCACTCCAAGGTTGACCTCCTGGCTGTTTTGTTTGTTTTACTTTCCGGGAAGCAGGATGTCTTAGCCTTGGTGATGTTGGTGTTTGGGGCTGGATGCTTCTTGCTTGTGGAGGACTGTCCTAACTGTTATCAGGTGTTCAGCAACATCTCTGGCTTCTACCCTCTACATGACACTAGCACCCTTCTATTGTGACACCCAATCAAAACTGCCTCCACATGTTGCCAAATGTCACCTGGAGGCGGGTGGGGGTGCAAATCACTCCTAATTGAGAACTTCTTCAATAAGCAGACCTGAATGTGGCAGGCCATGTCTAGGTGGTGGGCTGGTGACCTCCCACCTGCTTACAGCTGTAACCTGTGCGTTAATCTGAACTAAGTGTATTTCATTGTTTAATCATTTTCTTTCCAAGCTAATTTCCAAATAAAAAATGAAAAATTGTCCTGTGCCTTTCCTTTTGGCAATTTTCAATGAGTAATGGACAATTTTTAAACTTCCTCATTGCTTATGGGAACAAGAAAATGTATAAAACTTCATTCGTACAGAGCGACTCTTTGGCTTTAATAGGCTATTATTCATCAATCTGCCTAAAAGTGTTCTGTTAAGCAGAGAAATAGATACAAGTACATAATTACCTAGCACATGCCTATAAAATAACTATTTTTACCATTTTCCAGGGATATCTCAACTGATAATTAACTGTGTCTTCCTCAGGCCTCCCTGCACCTGAGAAAAATATGTCTAGCCCAAACCCATTGTCTCCACAGAGAAGCACCTAGCTTTCCCCGCACTGTAGCCCCATCCATGATTCTCTATTGCCTCCCACTCAGCTCTTAATGAGTGGGCTTAATATGAGTTTCAGATGAGACAGACTTGCTTTCTAACGATGTGTCTGTCGTCCACAAGGGTGTGGCCTTCAGCAAGACCCTTAGCCTTTCTGGAGCTCAGAATCCTTCTCTTTAAAATGGGTTGCCAAAACCTATTTCCCAGAAGAGCACCAAGTTGGGTCCCCTAGGGGCCATGCAGGATAGCTGGAGGGAATAGATCGGTACAATAAATGATTTGCCTGCTCCGTGGCCAGCTGGAGTTGAGACTCAGAGGTTCATGTCAGTTTTGTGGAAAACGGTGGTGATGATAGACTAATGGCAGAGGGTTCCCCTGTACAAAAATGACTGAAAGGTTACTCGTTTGTAGCCTTTTACATTTCTATAAATTATGTCACAAGGTGAATCCATTTAGCAGAAAGCATTTTGGTCTAGGAGTCTAAAGATCCATTCAAGGTACTTCTCAGCTATGTGTTCCTGAGCAAGTGGCTTAAATTTGTTGAGCCTCAGTTTCCCCATCTGTTAAAGCTAATGAAGACTATCCCCCTTGCTACCCCATAGAGTATCATAGGAATAGAAAGACTTACTATATAGAGTGCTTTGAAAATTACAAATTAATATTTATGAGTATGGTTGCTTTATGAAAGCATATATACGCTAAATAAATTTAGGGTTAAATATGTGCAACTGTGTGTCAAATTTAAATTTTAAAAATGTCCCATAATTTAAAATTCTCCCAGAGTGTTTGTCCACCAGGTCTCCCAATAAAATAACCTAAGTTTTTTCAAAAAAAAATGGGAAATGTAAACTTCCCACTTACTAAAAAAAGATTCAATAGAAAATGCAAAAAAAATTTCTTTCCCTTTACACAGTTGTAGGTTTAGAACAGTGCTACAGAATCAAGGATGAAATAAAGTATTATTCGGTAAGGAGGTTTAATTCATTCTACCAATATAATAGCAATTCTTTCTAAGGTTTGCCTATCTCATTCTGCTTCCTCCATGGCCAAAGGTAGCTAGGGAGTCTTTGTAAAAACCTGGGTGCCAGCCGTGGATCAGGCTGTCCTCTAAGCTAGATTCAATTCGAGGAGATAAGATATACCGAGAGCCGAGTGCCCTAGAAGAGTTACCTCAGCCAAGCAAATCCTGACCACATGAAGAAAAAACCCAAGGGAAGTAGTAAGCCCAAACTGAAAGAGTTCAACAGATGATGAAGATGGTCAGGATTGCAGGTGACTGTCCTGAAAATGTCCTCTGCAGTCTAAGGCCCTTATGAATCTCTGGAGAGCTCACCAGTATAACCATACTCTGTAAACTTTTGCAAAAATGCAATAGTTAACGTTGGGATTTTATTCATAAAAAATTCACTTCAAACAGATAATCTTACAGAGTACATTCAGTCTTGAAGGCCATTCTCAACCGTGTGGATGTTGTGCAAAGACCAAGAGTTCTCAGTGCAGTGAGTGGGGTAAGTCCAGGAAGGCCGGTCTTTGACCTTTGTGCCCACACCACCTGCCTCAGGCAGAAGTTGTCTGCTAGATGGAATGTTGGGTTCTTCCACTTATGGACTGCCTGCCCAGATGCCAGAATCCCAGGTGAATAGTGAAGGATTCCCCTGGCCGAGAACCTGTGTAGACTCTAGAGGAGCACCTGGAGAGGCTTTTCCACTTGAGATACGGTGAAGATGATGACAGCACTGAGAATGAAGTCCTCAGAAGACTGGTTATAACAGTCGGGAACTTAGATAATAGTCCATGCACCACGTTTCAGAGTAAAGCACCAAGAATGCTAACAAGCCTTGGGATTCTGCCTATTGCAATTTTCCCTCCCTCCCTCCCTTCCTTTTCTTCGCTCCTTCCTTCCTTTCTTTCCTTCTCCTTCCTTCTTTCTTTCCTTCCTTCTGTCCTCCCTCCTTCCCATCCTTCTTTCTTTTCTTCCTTCTTCCTTTCTATTCTCCTTCCTCCCTTTCTTTTTTTTTCTATTTTTTCTTCTTTTGAACCATATAAGTTTTTAACAAAATAATATCAAATGTGTATAGATTCTGGATATTACAAATTACCCCCAGGAGAGCCCCCCCCAATTTCCCACCCTTATCCCTCCCTTCCCCTTCCCCCCATATATCTAAAAAAGGATTATGTTGTATAGCATTACATCTTATCTGGATTTAACATATGATAACAGACCAACTTTCTCACTGGCCAGGGTCTAGTCCCAACCTCCACAGATGAGTGGAGACAATCGACCATTAGTTCTCTGGATTAAGCTGATTTTTTACTCAGCATGATTTTTAAATTAACAATTAAAATTTTTGAATATTTCATATATGCAAAATTTGTATATACATTGTGGAATGGTTAAATCCGTCTAATTGCTATGTGCATTTACTCACATACTTATCATCTTAGTCCTTTTTCTGTTACTACAACAAAATACTCCCAACTGGAAACTTTATATAAAAAGAAGATTATTTATCTCACAGATCTGGAGATTCAGTAGCACATGGCAGCGTGGCAGATGGCATTGAAATGGTGGGAGGATGAGTGGAATGAGTCACACGTGAGATATGAGAAGCAAGAGACTGAAGGGGCTGGTCTTAGTGTTTTTATAGGAACTTGCTCTTAGGAACTAACCCAGTCTTGCCAGGCCTGACCCGATCCAGTGTATGGTGCTAATCCATTCAGGAGGGTGGGACCCTCAGGAGCTGGTCCCCTTCCAGTGGGCCCTACCTTTTAAAGCCTCAACCACATCAACACCACAACCCTGGGGACCAGGACCGAATCCCTAGCACATGACCCTCTGGGGGACAAACCACATCCTCCCTGTAGCGTTTAATCTTTTGCTGTTGTGGTTGATAAGACCACATGATGTCTACCCATTTAGCAATTTTCAAGAATATAACATGTTATTATTAAGTACAGTGACCTCCCAAACAATAGGTCTTTTGACAATACATGTGGGAGTCCTTAGACAGAGAGTTGGAGGGACTAGAAAGTATTTGTTTTGGATTCCTCTTATCTTAGCATCAGTCTCTGTCTATGATGTTCCTTTATCATTTTCTAGTTACAATCTGCAGAAAATTTAAAGTTTTAACTCATGGAGTTACCAACTTTTTATCAGAAGAGCAGTCTTTATTGATTTTTCCTAGATAGTTACACAGTGTTGAAACTTTATCTCAAATCTGAGCACTAAACTTTACTACTGTGTATTCATTTTCACACTCTCTTTCTCGTCTCCTTCTTTCTATTTGAAATTTGGCAAACTCTTATTTAAAATACAAAAGAAAAGCCATCCACGTTCTCAAGAATCAGAATTAGTGTTACTTTATTTTTTTCCTATACCAGAGATTTAACCTACAGAGCTTTAACACTGAACCACATCCCCAAGCCTTTTCAACCTTCTTTACTATTAATTTTTGAGACAGAGTCTTGCTAAGTTGCTGAAGGCCTCTCTAAGTTGCTGAGGCTGTCCTTGAACTTGCAGTCCTCCTGCCTCAGCCTCCTGAGTTGCTGGAATTACAGGTGTGTGTCACCACGTTCAGTACAATTAGTATTAATTTTATATAATTGCTTTAGAACTTTATTTTTGTATTTTGAGTGAGTAACATGAAAAGTTACTTCTTATCGAGTTACTTCTTATTGTTTGAAAATAAAATAAGTAATATGAACAACTAATTTAAATCTTTCTAACAAGCTCTAAAATTAATACCTCATTCCCCTCCCAAGTCCAACAAGGATCCTAGAAGGCTTTCATTCCCCTCTCAGTCTCCTTCTCTCATCCACTGTGTTCTTATTGTTATGTAATTAAATCGCACTCTGATGTTAACTTTCCCAAATATTACCAATATTTGTGGTTGATAGGATTTTGACATTCCGCCATAGTTCACTGTCATCTTTTCTCATATTTCTCCTGTTGGACTCCTTTCTCTCCTTCTGGGCTTATTTTTCTTCTTGTTATAGTGCATGATTTCTCTCAGAAAGAATCTGTTAGTAGTGAACTTGGGCTTTATGTCGGGGGTTCCCGTTTAACCATTTAATTCCTTCTCCTTCGGCATGGGGGAGTCAGCGCGCACCCCTGGCCTCTAGCATAGTCTGGGTGCAATTTCTGAACTTTTATTCATGAGTTTTCAAGCTGAGGCATTGCTCCCTGAAGACCAGAGAAGACGATTCAGGTAACTCTTTCTTTCAGTATCATCTTCAAGATTCATTGCTCTGTTAGAATTAGATTTTCTTTGACTCCAAGAATATTTTAAGTACCATGTTAAAGAGAAATAAAATCATATTAACTTATAGAAAGAGTCCTACTAAATGCAAGAGTATCTCTCTGAGAATCCCAGGCCTCCCCTGTGTCTGTGTCCCCAAAGGGCAAGAACAGGACATTCTTGCTCCTCCACGGTCCCCGCTGCCCTCCTCGCTCTTATTCCAGTTATTGCTTGCTTCTGGACAACTCCCTGTCCCTAGGGAGGCTGATCGGTTGGGCTAGTCTTGTCTCTTTTCTGCTGACCTTGGAAAACCTCTTCCTTCTGCTAGCAGTTTCAAGGATCAATTGTTCTTTGGCAGAGAAAGAGACCCGATGACAACGAAGAGAGTTTCCATTTCTTCTTCCTGCAGCTGCTGACCCCAGAGAGCCGCCAGACGGTGTACCTCCTCACAGGAGAGGAAGCAGCCTGAGAGTTCTGGAAGCTAATGGAACAACTCCCAGTCACCTGAGCCAAAGAAGACTGAAGCCAGGGACGATGCCTTCCTCCAGTTGGGCCCATCTGATGGGAAACTATGAGGCACGTATGGAACCACGGCAGCATGACTGTGGGCCTGGACACATTGAGAAAGCTAGCCTACTTACTTATGAACCAACCAGCCCGTGAATTTCTGGGGGCAGTTAATGACATACAGAGGAAAGTGTAACTTCCTGGTTGAAAAGACAGGAAGGCCAAAAGGAAGAGAATATATATAAGCTCTTAACTAATTTTATGGTCAAAAATTTTGTTTTCATATTTATCAGCGTATTTCACATTTTTCCTGAGATTTTAAGAAGAAATTGAAGAGTTTTGCAAAGCCTCTTCTTCCCTAGGTATTTTGTTGATTGTTTTTTTTTCTTTTTTAAACAGTAACTTTCATACCAGCTGAGGTGAATTAAAATCAGATTTACTTGACATGTTGTGATAGATGAAGAATTAAGTTGGAATGAGCTTTCTGTGAAGGGCAAAGTAGTCATGTCATCACCGTCTTGATTCTCCCGTGCCTTTGTCTCTCTTCTTCTCCCTGTTTTGTTTTCTAGAACATTCTGGGTACAATGTATAGGAGAGTATGTGACCCATTGTCCTTCTACATAGGAAGTGAAGTATATGCAATGAGATGGGCCTAGCAGCTCCCTGGAGGCCTCCTTCCCTGGGGCAAAGGTTCTTAAAACTAAACCCCAAAATTGAAAAGGAAAGGAAATCCTAAACATAAATATCACTTCTCAATTACAGTTCATTTTCCTTTCCCTACTTCTTTTTTATAAACACATGCATATTCACTTAAAGTCCTCTAACATTCCAGGAGTAAAGAATTTCTTAAACAAGGAAAGTTGGAAAATTCAAAATCCAGTTAAGTCTGCCCTGATTGCTGTGTAACTGTGATGAGTCATTTTTCTTCAAAAATGGGGGTGAGAATCTCAGTGATTAATGAAGGTTTTCAAGACTGGCAGGGGGCCTTACCCAGATGCTAACAACATTTTCCACTTACATCTTGGTTTTAGAATGAAAATAGGAGAGAAAGATGAAAAATATGCAAGCGTATGCAGATTTTTAAAAATCTCGGCTTTAGTACACTTTAGCTTGTGTAATCGTTATGGCAATTATCATTATTCACTTGACTGTCAATTACTAAATCAAAATTTTCTTTTTGAATTTGGATTTACCTCCTTGACATTCACAAATGACTCACAAGATAGCAACAATACAATGTTTGGAGTGCCATAGTTAACATGTCAAAGATTGATCTGCTGAGTGCTGGTCTCTTACCTTGAAATCACAAACCATCGCTACCCTTGGAAATGTCCTTCATCTGCAACCAACGTCCTCTCTCATGGGTTGCAGCCCGATGGAAGTTACAACCTTATTGCTTTGCAAGGAAGATACCAATTCATAGACCCGACAGAGGAAAGGAAGAATTACCTACACTTGGTGGTGTTAGAAGCCCCAGAGGAAGTGCCTACTTCCCAGATGACCATCAGATGTCCAAGAAAGGGACAAAGCTGGTCTTTGCCCCCATATTGCTTTCTCTTTCAGTCCCTGCTCCCACCCACCACAGTCATCTTGACCCCAGATGCATTCTCTTGAAGAAACAAATGCTTATCCAGAAATCAACCAACGCTCTTCTGCCTTGAACAGAAAGTTGCTTGTTGTGGTGAAGACCACGAGATGTACGACAAAATCACTCTCCCACTTTTCCTGAGCATGGGGAGAGACCACATGACACAGATACCCTTGCATTATTTGTAACCATAGACTGAGCTCTGGTCAAGGCAATTATGAGCACCACTTCCCACAATAGCCCATTTAAGCCTTCCACTTTTGTTCCTCAATGTCTTTTAACCTTTGAGACTGACTAGAGTCTCTTTGTAAACACCATGTGAACATTGCCAATATTGTCCTGCTATCTGTCCCCTCCCTCGATGATCAGATATGAAAAGATCCTGGTTCAGTAAGTGACTTAGACATAAACTTCAGGGCTTGGGGTGCAGCTTAGTGATAGACTGTTTGGCTACAAGGTTGGAGGCCCCGGGTCTGATCTCCAGCACCACTCACTCACACACACTACACAAATAAATAAATTATATTAAAATCTATTATATTGAATGATATGCTCACTGTATGGACTGTTTTGCTACCTTAGCCTAGTCTAAATCAAAAACAATCCATCTGTGCTTTAGTGCTTGCTTCAAATGGACTCTCCTATTATTATTTTGTCATCTAATAATACAGTAAGAAAAAATAATACTAGCTGTCCAGTGGTGGCATCAAAAACAACCACAAGTGGGCCTGGAGCAGTGGCTCAGTGGTTACTGTGCTTGCCTGGCATGTGCAAGGACACAGGTTCAAACCCCAGCACCCACGTACACTTGATTCTCTCTCTCTCTCTCTCTCTCTCTCTCTCTCTCATTGTCCTTCTCTCTAAAATAAAAAAAACACAAAAAAAACAATTAAAAATATTCCAGAGATAGCACATTTAGTATTCATTTAATGACCACCCCTTACCCTTATTCACAGGAGAGTTAGATAATTCACTTCAATGGAGTACCAATGTAGTGTAGGGCTGTGACTTTTGAACTTAGAGGACTTTGGAGGAATACTCTAGAAGAAATATTAGACTGGAAGCCCAATGTCCAAATTCTTTTCAGTGGAGCTGTTCTTGCTGAAGCAGCAAGAGGGATTGTTGTGATGGACCAGATTAAACCAGGGAGAAACAGACCCAGGTCCATCACTCCCGAGTACTGGCTCTCACTCAGCTGGTAATGGCAGCAGCTTGACAGACCTCCAGGTGAACACAGGGAGACTTGACCTACTTCTCCAATTGCAGGTGTTTTCCAGGGTCCACACTGGCCACTGCTGCAGCTCCCTGCAGGATGCACCACCAGCATTTTGTAGGCCTTATCTAGTGAACGCCTTTGTTTGAAAACATTACCTTCTGATGCCCTTTCTGAGGAGCATGGCTCCCAGTTCCAGGTTCTAGAGGCCTGGACTTGGCATGCACGTGCCCTCTCGTATACAGAAGGAGGGGGCACCTGGGATCTTAGCAGGAGCACTCTCCTTCAAGACTTCCTGCCAGACTGCAGAGATCGTGTCCACAACTGGAGCCACATCCAAATCATAAGGAGCACACTGCCAAATCAGCAAGGGTGGGGGAAGGCTGGTTCTTGAGGTCACTGGACAGGGGTTGGGAAGATGAGGCCAAAAGAAGAATGAGGCTCCTGATAATGAAAAGCCAGGCTCTGGACAACTACTACAGGACTAGACTGTGTTATGCTTTGTCACAAAGACACAATTATTTGAAAGTATTAACCATTTATCTAATGAAATCCACTGGATTGAAGAATCTGACTTTGTTGTGGCTAACCCAGGAGCCCAGGATCAAATATGACCAAGTCACTCTTCCCTTCCTCCCTTTCCCTTCCCTCGCTCCTCTCCTTCCTTCCATCTTATTTACTGAGCATATAGTATATAACAGACACTACCTGCAAAGCATTGTGGTTCAGAGATGGATTGTGAACCCCAGGAGCTCACAAGCACATGTGGAAGACTGACGTGAAGGCAGACAGCAACACATAGGAAGTGGCAAGAAATGGGAGGGAAGGAAGCAAAGAGGAAAGATGCACTAATCCAACTTAAAGCTGATCTTTCTCGATTCTCGTCCATCTCAGACATGAGACCCCCGACTCTGTGTGTTCTGTCACTCTGATGTGGACCAGAAACCACAGAATCTTGAAATGAATCAGGCCTTTATGGAAACCTCCACTCTAAGGAAATTGTTGAGAATCAGCCCGAAGGGAGCCCGGGAAGCCTTGCTCAGCCTCCTGGAGGAGGGCAGAGCTCCTACTCCCACTGCGTTTGGTAACACAGAGGCAGGGTCAACCTGGTGTTTCTCACTTTGCAAATCCACATCTGTCAAGAGAGGCTGAAGGCACCACTCACAATCAATTGGACCCCAAGGCCATTAACATTTAAAACTGGTCATTGTTTACGGAGTTCTGTCAACCCAAATCGAGTATTTCTTGCATTTGTTTGTTTGAAGAAAAAGTTATTTTGCTCTCTTTAACCACCCACCCTGCAAAAAGGGAGAAAGTGTTTAAACAAACAAATTTCACAAAAATAGTTCTCTTCCTTCAATTGAGGGAGGGCAGGCCCTCTACACGATAGCACATGAAATTGACTTTGTCAATACAATGAACAAACACAGAGGGCTGCTCTAACCCAACGCATATGCTTTAAACGCCACTTTGGAAGGAGTCTGTAAGGAATTTAATCTGTTTTAGTGATGCTTTGTAAACGATGAAATGAATTTTAAGATGTTTTACCTTATTTGAGCCTCACCACAACCCTGCAAGGTAAGAAACATTTTCATTTGCATTTCATGGATGATGGATACAGTGTTCTAAAACTGTCCATGGTTCATAGACAGAGGATATATGGGATGAGACTCAAATTAGCATAGCCTGACTTCACACTCCATGCATTTTATACTAATCCAGTGTCCTTGAGCTACATCCAAACCCTCTTTCCATCCCTTCAGACACACAGGGCCATCTAGAAAGCACAAGCGAAGGACAGAAGGGTCAAGTGCAGACACAGGACATTTGGAATCTCAGTCTCGTTCTATGTTCATTCGCATCTGACTGCTGGACTGAGTTGACAAAAACTAAGATATACTTGGGTTAGAACTGCAGCATGTACCTTAATGGTCTGCAAACCCAATGCAAAAGTCACCATAAAGGAGAAATCCAACGATCAGGAAACCCAGAAAGGCCAGAGCTGCAAAGACCAGCCTTGAATTCTAAAGAAGTGCAGGAGTGGCCGGAAGGTACCACTTTCCAAAGGACCAGGCCACCTCTCCCTGAAAGCTCTGTTAAACACCATGAAGAGACTTTGTTCTGCAGCCATTTGGAATCCAGAACTCATCCTTCATGGAAGCCCCCAAACCTCCACCCTCCGGCTTTCTCCATGCAGCTCTGTGACCTAAAAGAAAAAGAAAAACATTAAAACCCCAACAGATTATTTTAATTTGAGGTTTCTCAACCCCAAATTAAAATCAGCACTATTGCCATTTTGAGACTGGATAAGTCTTTGTTGTGGGGGCTGTCCTGCACATTGTTGGGTGTACAGAATCCTGGCTTCTCCCCCTTAGATTCCAGTAGCACCCCCAGTTGTGACGACCAAAAATGTCTCCAGACATTACCTAACATTCTTCCGGCGCAAAATCACCCCCGCTGACACTGCTGTCTTAATAACTCTCAAGAGTGGAGACATCTTTGCTTTCTTATTTCTCTTAATGATCTGGAAGACATTAAAAACATCACATGCTTTAGCCATTGTTCAGAGACAGATTTTAGATTCTTTATAGCTTTCATGTGCTCCCTTCTCTCTTATAGGATAATCAATCAATCGGTAAACTTCTAAATTGTTAGAATATATCAAGCTTGCTTTCAATTGCAGCCTTTGAGAAAATGTTAGGGCTTTAGAGTATGGAGTAGATAAATAGGAGCATGAATCCTCACCTTGTAATTGAGTAATCTTAAAATTATTCTCCTGGCCATTCATCACCTTATCTAAGCTTTTGAAAAATTATTGCAATAATTAAATGAGATACTTTTTATCACATGTAAGGTTACCGGATTTAGAAAATAAAAACACAAGACCTCTGTTAAGTACTGCCAAACTATACACTATATATAAGTATATCCCATGTTATATCCTGCAGTGCTTAGTGACCCCACTCCTAGGACAAAGAGTCATCTGAGAACTTCTGAGTCATCTGAGTTTTCACAGTCTCTTAGTTCTTTCTTTGATTTTTCACATTATTCAGATGTTACACTGGTTAATGACATGTTTGCTACTTTATTTTGCACCTTTATTATTGCACACCTCTACATGGATAAATGATCATAAATGCCAGCCAAATATATTGACATATGAGTACAATTGAAGTTCAGGTAGAAAGTCGAAAAGAATGAAGTCCCATCTGAGACCCACCCACAAGATGCTCTTCTACAAGGGAGTATTACTGGCTCAACAGAGCTGCTGGCAGGGCCACGTGGGGTCAGGCATTTGAAAGAAGTGAGTGAATAATAAATGTAGTTAGTGTCTTTTACTTCTTTGATTTCCATCCCTTTTCCATCCTAGGTTAAATAATTTTGGTTTTAAATATACAAAGAAATAGGTAGCAATAACTAAAGAATAGGAAAAATGGACAATCAGAACTCACTACTCAAGAAATAATTAGGGAGAGATATTTGCTTGTTCAATTTTCAGAAAAAGAGAATGCATGGTTTGGAGTCTATCAGACCTGGTTTAATCTGGTTTAAACATTTACCTACTGGCTCTTCCTGGGCAAGGCACTAAGTTTGTTGAGCTTATTTCATTCATTGATAATGTCTACAAAATATTACTTCTTGTGAATGCAGTTAGAATCAAATATATCATCAATATGGAACAAAGATTATTTGTACACTGTAAATCAATACACAAGTGTTGGCCAGAAATATTACTTTTTTTGGAAAAATAAGGTAAATTTGATCTCTGACCTCAAAGAACCACATCAACTAGTTTAGCTCTGGTTTGAAGATTAGCTGGAAGGCACAATCGTAGAAGAGACTTGACTGTATGTTATTCATTCTCCCCTTGTGCTTTCTTTTTTTTTTAAGAGAGAGAGAGGGGCAGTGAGAGAGAGAGAAAGAGAGAATCAATTTTATTTAGTTTTTCATGTGGCTTTCGTTGCTCGGAGACCTTGTTGTGTACGTGGTGCTGGGGTTTGAACTTGCGTACTTGAACATGCCGGGCAAGTGCTGTAACCACTGAGCCACCGCTCCAGCCCTCCCCTTGTGTGTTTTCTAACACACCCTGACTTAGTTCAATGTGGCAATATCCAGAGAGAAAAGATCACATTTCTCAGGTCCTTTGCAATTATAAGTGGCCGATAAAATACAAAATCAAGTCAATGCAATGGCGAGTGGGACAGAGCTTCCCACGAGGCACTAGAGTTGACTCATGTAAGCTTCTCCCTCTTCCTTCCTCCTGCCTTGAATGTGGAGGTGGTGGCTGGACCACAGCTGGCTGCATGTGACCAGGAAGCAAACTTGAGGATGGAAGCTATATGCAAATCAAGTGGAAAACTAAAAGACCTCATTTCTGATGATCTCAGAGCTATCATACTCATCATAAATTACTATATATATGTATATATATACACACACATATATATATGTGTATACACACACACACACACACATATATATATGTATATATATATGAATTTCATTGTTGTTCTTTGTATAAACGTATTTTTAAGTAATCCACTAAGGGAAAAAAAGATATGGTATGTGTTTATTTTGAGAAAAGGTCCTAGGAAGGAAGACTTTGCTTCTTCAAAGCAGTTGCTACAAAGCAGAGCTTGTACCTGACTCCACGTGTGTCATATAAAAGAGCTATTTCCTACCTTTTCACTCCTATTTGTTTCTTATCCCTGAAGAGCATATTTTCCTCTCCATGCCGTCCTAAGGCCCCATTGAACCTACTGCTAATGCATGGGGCAGGCGACTGGTCCTCCCTCCCAGGCTATGTGTGATACACTTGCACTACTTAATAATGAGTGTGTCCGTACTGTGGCTTTGAGGACCCCATGGGAGACTGCGGCTCCCTGTGCTTTATGAGAATAACTGTGCTGGTGCTGAAGAATCTTGTCCCTTTATTTCTGGTTGGTTTGTCTGAAACTGATGATTAAGTCAGCCAAATGTCCTGTATTGTATGCATGCAAAACATTATATGTCATATATTCAAACTTTGAATCCTTGGTTCCGTTGAAAATCATTGCCTTTGTAATATTAGTTATCTTCTATCTATTTTGGCACCTTGTTTCCTATTTCTCTTGTTAACAGGCATACAGTAATCCAAAATGCTCTTTCTATACTTTTGTACAGCCATAAAAGCACTTAATGGTCAGTTTAAAAACAATGCCCTCAAAAATTTTAGAAACCAGAGGGTGGAGAGGTGGCTTGGTGGTTACAGCACTTGCCTGACATGCACAAGGATGTGGGTTCAAACCCCAGCAGCACGTGCACAATGGATAATCAGAGCAACAAAAGCCACATGGAAAACTAAATAAAATTGACTCTCTTTCTCTTTCTGTACTCTTCTCTCTAAAAAAATTTAGAAACTAGCCAAAATTGGATCAAACTGTTTTTAATAAATATAATTATCTTCTGATTTTTCTCCTTATTCTAGGAATTATTTAACTAGCCCAATCATTAGATAAAGCAGAGAGCCTTGAACTGTAGTATAAAGCTCTTTAATCATAATTTTACAATAAAACAGCAATATCCATTTACTGAGAACTCAACTGTGGCCCAGACTCTGTGTTAAGTGGTTTGCAAATGTGAACACAATTAACTCACTGTACCCCAGCTCTACTGTTAGTGCCAGTTTGACAAAAAAAGCAAAATTTAAAATATTTAAATAACTTTCCCATAAAAGAAAATAAGTTGCATGTGTTTTAGGAGGGGTGGGCATGGACCACAGCAAGAGCAAGAATGAAAACCCAGGCTTGATGCCAAAATCCAAGGTCTTCCTGTTAGAGTCTCCAACATCTCTACCTCCATTACCCCAATTGCACGGTGTGTGATGTAAAAGTAAGTAAAGGGATTATTTGGTCCCAACTTTCTCCCTGAAATATTCTTAGCTGCAATTTTTGTTCATGTAAGAAGATAAGTAAAGAAGAACTTGGACAACCTTGAATGTGGGAACATGCCATCATTATCTCACAAGGACAGTAGGGCCCAGGAGAAAGGGACAGGGCGTGTTCAGATCCTTGGATGAGGAATCTTTCTCTTTGAACCTGTATAAGCCACTTCCCCTTCAGGAAATTTTATTTCTCACAAGGAAATGGTCAAGGGTTAGATTAACCCATCTCTTTTGTTTCTAAAATCAATTGAGTGTACTCTCAACACAAGAGAAAGTTCCAGAGGCCTCCGCTGGGGTATTGAGTCCTCTGCACAATTTTCAATCTGTAGCGAATAATCTTTTCCTCTCTATACAATGCTTCAGAGAATGTTAGATGAATGAAGAATTCTAAACTTGAGACAAACACAATATTTTTCTCTTACACATCTGTAATGCTTAAAAATAAAGAAGACAACACCTTGTGAATTGTCTTCACAGCAGTTACTATGAATTGAGGTGGTATCAGGTCTTAATTATCCAGAGGTGTTAGGTGTTAATGCTCCAGGAGAATGAATTCTTTTTTTTTTCTTTCTTTCTTTTTTTTTTTAAAGAGAGAAGGACAGTGAGAGACAGAGAGAGAGAATTAACTTTTATTGAGTTTTTCACATGGCTTTTGTTGTTCCAACACTTAGTTGTGTACGTGTGTACAGCACTTGCCAGGCAAGTGCTGTAACTGCCGAGCCACCGCTCCAGCCCTCAGAATGACTTCTTGAAAAAACATAAAACCAAACACTGAGGTTGCTAGAACAAACCCAAGTTTGTTCTTAGACACATTTCTGCTTCTACCCAACACTAACCTCAATATCTCTATAGTCAGAGAACAAGAAGCAAGCTCTTTGTGGCTATTCCTACCAAAGTTTCATTACTA
Source organism: Aplodontia rufa (assembly GCA_004027875.1). NCBI lineage: Eukaryota > Metazoa > Chordata > Mammalia > Rodentia > Aplodontiidae > Aplodontia > Aplodontia rufa. Next base: position 87,100 of record PVKS010000785.1, on the reverse strand, counting down.
TACCCAAGAGCACAACAGTTTCTGTAATGTGGAGGATCCCCCATTATTTCTTTTTTTTAATAAAAATAAAGGAAACTGTAACTCATATTTAAAGAAATCATGTCAACCCGTAGCATCGGTCCTCCTCTTTTCCCTTTCTCCTCTCCCTTCATCTCTGTGTATACATGAGATATAATTTGTAAGGGTCCATTTTTTGTTTCTTCATTTACTCATAAAATGTTTTCTATTTATCACTCTCACTGAGCCCCTGCTAATGGCCAGACACTGAACTGGTACTGTTGACACTATGACAGAAGGGACATCTCCACCAGCACTGCCAGGTCACAGCGCTCACCACCGGGTGGAGGATTCAAGTGTGTACTGAAGCAACTCTGAAATGGGGAAATGTGTTTATCTAGTAACAACACACAAAGCATCATGGGAGCTCAGAATAGGAACTGACCCCTTTATTCTTTCCTTTGAAAACGATGGGGCCATTAATAGAAAAAGTTTACAAAAGGGGAAATCTTACCAATAGAAGGTAATATGAGAAGGCTCTCTAGCCTCCAGTATTTCTTCCTGCCCTGATACCTGTGCCTTAAATGAGGAGATATGTTGAAAGTCACTGAAGGAAGTGTTTCTAAAGACCTCCCAGAACAGCCTGAAGAAGCAGCTAGCAGCCAGACGTGGTGGCACGCACCTGCAGTCCCAGTGACTCAGGAGGCTGAGGCAGGATTGTGAGTCAAAGCCAGTCTCAGCAACTTAGCAAGGCCCTAAGCAACTTAGCAAGAATCTGTTTAAAAATTAAAAATGAAAATGTCTGGGGAGGTTGCTCAGTGTTTAAACAACCCTGGGTTCAATCCTTAATGCTCCCTCCAAAATAAAAAAGAAGCAGTTAACATGGACCCTGAACATCTTCTTGCTTTAGCTATGGAAAGAAAAAAGGTCCAAATCTTAGCAGTTTTCTTGATTTGACCTAATACTAACTGCTTTTTCTGGAAGCCTCTAATTCTTTTAACTCTGTAGGTGGGGAGGGAAAATATTACCTACTTAAGGTTTACTGACTAATATACACATTATTGAGCATGCCACTGAGGCTCACACTGGTGGGAGCCCCTTCTCAGTGTGCTGTGTGAATGCACGCACCCGAGAGTTCACTGAAGGAATTCAGACCCTGTGTCCTGCTCTCCAGGTCCCATCCCTGCTGATGCTCCCTCTCCGTTCTCCCATATCCCTTACCCTATTAAGCACAGCTTCAGTCCTGCTCTGAGACCTGACCCAAGTCCCAGCTTCTTGAGGCCTTTCCCGCGGCAACCCCAGAACCACTCCCTTCTTTCTACTCTATTTAAATCACTAATTTGCCAATTATGTTTTTAGGATTATACCATAATTTGTATTGTTCAGAGATGACTGGCTTCTTCAACTCTATTTTGTTGTTGATGTTCTTGGAAGGAAGAAATGTACCTTCAAGAACTCTGCATAAGGGCAAGTCTAAATGCCTTTCATCAAAACACTTGATACATAATTTGCAAGTTTATTCACGTCAATGAAAGAATAATGAAGTGTGACACTTGCCTGCTGAGCAGAGCTGTTCTACGTGACATGATTTTAATGCCCCACACCACACCGTGTCCAAAGTTAAAAAAGACCAATATCTCACTTAAATATTGCACGAATATGCAGATTTATTTATGGATACTCCCATATATGTACATGCATATTTTACACCTACGTTTGCATGCACATATATGTATGTGTGTAAAGGAAGTCTAAAGTGTTAGCTAACATGCTGTTCTGTTTTGTACATATTAAATTGACCATATTAATTTCAATTTTCCAGTTTTTTAGTTTAGAGCCAATACTTCTTTGGGGACCTCGTTTTCATGAATGAGGTCTCTATCGCAACATAGGCTGTAGACACAGGGCCTGGAGCAAGGCAGATGTGTGGCGGTGGCAGGATGGGGTGATCTGTGGCTCTGCTGGGCAGCCCAGCCTCCCGGGAGAGAGGACATCTTTGGGGAATATTGGTTGTGTTGACACAGACCTTAGGTTACATTCCTCACTGCTGTTTCCACTTGTCCTGGTTTTTCCTAACGTCCTCTCTTACTCTGAGATTTTCCAGGATTTTTCACACCACTTAGGGGATTTGGAGATGGAAATTTTGAGTAAAATGTGTTCACTCATTTTCATGTTATGCAAGAGTGAAAACAAAAAAGCCTCAAACTCAATTTAGGATGGAGTGGGATGGGGTGGAGCGGCGCCCATGCACGAAAAAACTCCAAACTGCTCGATTGCAAAAAGTGAGACCTTCACTGAGCTTAATTTTTGGTGTGGGAGGTTCTAAGGGGGAGAGGGGTTTGGAAAATATGACTGCATTTTAAAGCAAATGAGAAACACCGTTTTCATTGTTCCTCGCTGACATAGACATATGCCCATTTCCTTATTTCTACTTGATAAGCAGAGGGAGCTGCAGGGCCTGGAAGTCACTGCCAGTGGTTTCTGAGGGTGACATGGAATGATTATTGGAATTTTGAGGCCACACTTTCTACTCCTTCCACCCCATCCTCTTCCATGCCTTTGTGATTGGCATATCCCTATTTCTATTTCATCATTAGGTTTTTGTGTAAGGTAATATTCTAGACCTTCTTAAACCTCCAAGACAACACTGTCAAAATTCCTACTTGGAGGAAAAGAAACCTCCAGGGTTCACTCCGTGGACGATGGTTTAGAATGGCGTGTGACAGTGGTAGGCATCTGTGCATAAATTAGTTGCAGCTTAAACGCTGCAGAAACCATCCCCACTTCTTTTATATCTGTTTATGGATGCTGAGGAAATCATCTTCTTGTCATTATCCTTCTATGCTGGCTCTTTTCTTATATTCATTTCCTTTTTCACCAAATGTCTACCACTTCTCTAGTTCATGCCCATCCATGGCTTCAATGACAGGAACAAATCAAAGCTAGAGCCGTGCCTGTGTATTCTCTGTTCAGCTGGGGCGGGGAAGGTAGGTGTATATGCACGGGAGGTGAGTGTTGATCATGCAGTTAAGAATCCTTGTGAGGCAGGATTGCTGGAAAGCCCAGGATGCCCTGGTATGGACCATGAGAATTCATTTTCTAGAAGGGAGGGAGCCCAGTAGGCTGCCTGGTCAGAGAAGGCTTCTGGAGCTGATGACCAGCATATAGCCAACAGTAGGCACAGCGCCTGGTGTCGTCGGTGCTTAATAATCCCCAGCAATGCTACTGTCACTTCCACATCAGCTGGAGCAAATCCTAGGAATTAAATGTGTCTAAGTGGAGATCAGTGTTCTGAAGGTGCATTTCCATTCCTATTAGGAGGTGAATGCTCTGTCATTTATTGCAGCACTGCTGTCACTGAAGACTCAAGCACCAGGATGTGGCACTCACTTCGGTCCACAGGGCTGGGAAGTCCAGGAGAAAGGGCTTGCCCTCCTTCCTCACCGTTGCCTGGCTCCACTGCTCTCCCACGTTATGCTGGTGAGAAGGTGGCTGTTTTAGATGTTTAAGAGAAGGGTGTGTTGAGCTATTTCAGTTCTCTGGAGATTTCTAGAAAATAAATCCCTCCCCAAATGAAATTTTGGGAGAATATAGAATTTCTCTCTTTATCCTGAGAGTATAACAAAGAGGTTGAAACAGAAACAATGAGACATTTCCTATCTATGTCTACCCTTGCTGAACTACAGCACAGAGTAGGACAACAAGTCAATATTGTGAAAGGAAAGAGATTGGGAGAGAAAAAGTAAAGAAGGGGAAGGGGAGAGCATGAGGGGAAGGAGAGAGAGGGAGGGAGAGGTGAAGGAGCATGTTCTTAATTAGCAACCTGTGGCAGGGAGAGATCTGAAAGGCTGGTAGTGGATATTTAGAGATGTGGTCAGGGAAGGACGGAAGGTTTCCTCCTTGCCTGAGGGCAAAACATTGGCAGTCCTTCGCAGTGGCAAAGTGCAGGCTCAGGGTTTTGAAATCCAACTTGGAGTGTACCTAGATCAGAGGTGAGAGCGGGGGTGGGAGTGGAATCTGGCTCTGATATTTTCATTGTACTGCAACTTGGAGGGATGGCTCCATCATGTTCCGAGCAATGTTTCTAGAAAGGTCCTGGCACATCCACTCATCTAAACAATAAGCAACTCCCAATAGCTCCCATCCCAGGTCTATGGCAGGATGGATCTGGTATTTGCCTCAGTTAAGTCTGGCTCTCTCCTTTTCTTCTTCCCTCCCTCCTTTTTTTACCTTGTTAGGAGCACTTCTAGATCTTAAAGAAATATACATGTGTGTACACATATACATAAACGTATATGCAGAGTTTGATCAATGCCCATACCAGGAAGACCCTTGGGAAAACAGCACCCAGGTCAAGAAAGGGCATCTAGAGAATGCAGGAAGCCGTGGGTCAGCTCTCCCCAGTCACGACCCTGCTCTCATCCAGTAAGGAAGACCCCTCTGCCAACTGGACTCATAGCATTGCTTTGTCTTCCTGAGAAAATGATAATTAGATATTTTTCCTCAAAAACTATGACTTTGATGATTGGAGCAGTGGTTCAGCGGTTACATGAGTTCAAACCCCAGCACCATGTACGGAATGAAATGGAGCAATGAAAGCCACTGGAAAAACTGAATGAAATTGATTCTTTCTCTCTCTCTCTCATTGTCCCTGTCTATATATAAAAAAATGAATCTGTTTAGTCTTTCAACTTTTTACAGAATGAATCACGATATGCGTGTGCACATTTGAGTATGTGCGTGCGTGCTTTTCGTGACTTGCTGATTGTTCCGTATTCTGCCTGGAGATTCTTCTATATTCTTGTGTATTTTTCTCTTCTCCATAGTCTCGCTGCTTGGTGTGAATATGTTAAAACCCCCTTAACCATTCTTCGCTGGTAGCCAACAGGCGTTATTTCCACTTTGGGGTGTTGTGAATGTGCATACACATACCCTCTGATGCATAGGTGTAAATTTTCTCTAGAATCTTCCACTAGCTTACAAAGACTGAATCACTCGACATTTCAGTATTCAACTTTAGGAAATAATGGCCAGTTTTTCCTCAAGTGATTATACCAATTTACCCTCCCACCAGCAGTAAATGAATCAGCTCACCAAAGCTGGTACTGCCCAACTTGAAAAATGTTTGATGTTCAGTTTCATACTGTGGTTTCAATATCATTTTAAAAAGCCACTGAAGGTGACCAGCCCCTCATAAGCTTATAGCCAATTTGGAGGGGATATTTCTTATCTTTTTTTAACCATTATTTGTATTAATTTGTATTTTTGGGAGATTGCAAATAGTTCTTCACCTATTCTGAATATTTGCTTATTAGTTGTATGGCTGAAGGCACTATGTTATTCTGTGGCTTGGTATTTTACTGTTTTTATTTTATCCTTTCAGATATGGTATCTTTGATATATAGAAGTTCTTATTTTTGTTTTAAAGAGAGGACAGTGAGAGAGAATCAATTTTATTGAGTTTTTCACATGGCTTTCGTTGCTCTGACACTTAGTTGTGTACGTGGGTGCTGGGGTTTGAACCCGGGTCCTCGTGCAAGCTAGGCAAGTACTGTAACCACTGAGCCACCACTCCAGCCCAAGTTCTTATTTTTAACATGGTTCAATTACTAGTTTTTTTCTTTTATGTTTGGTTATAGTCAGCTTTTTTGTTGCTATGACCAAAAGACCTAACAAGAACAATTAGAGGAGGAAATATTGGTTTGGGGGTGCACAGTTTCTGAGGTCACAGTCCATGGATTGCCAGCTCCAATCCTTCAGGCTCCAGCTGAAGCAGAACATCATGGTGGAAGAGTGCTGTACAGGAAAGCAGGTCAGGACAGGGCCATCAAGAAGCAGAGAGAGAGCTCTGCTCAACAAGGACAAAATATAAACCCCAAAGGCACGCCCCACCACGACCCACTCTTATAACCCAATCATCTCTAAACTTTCTTACATTGTCTCAGCATGAACTTTTAGGGGACACCACATATCTTAACCATAATATATTTAATAAAAATATTTGCCTTTATTTCAAGATGAATATAGTCTCATATTAATATCTAAAACATTTATTAAGTTCTTTTCTCTCTTATTTAGAGCTTTAAAGAAGTGCAATATTTTTGTATATAAAGTGAGGTAAAGAGTTGATTTCATTTTTCCATATTGTTAGTCAATTATTTATACATCCATTGTTGTGAAGGCTATATTTCCCTTCGTGTAATAAACATGATCCTTCTAGCATAGTTCAAAGGCATTTATGTACCTGATTTTGTTTCTGAGTTGCAGTTTTGCTTTTGACCTTACCCTACCTCAGTAGCATGTTTGAATTATTATAGCTTCAAAGAAAGTGTTGATTTCTTTGAAAGAAAATTTCTCCTGTTTTTCTAGAATTTCTCTTTGCTCTGATGAATTTACTTCCCCCACATATTTATAAACAGTGTGTCAAGTTATATATTCCAATAACTAAATACACACCCTTCTTTTGGATTTTGGTTTACATTGCATTGAATCTACAAATCAATTAGGGAAGGATCAACATCTTTAAAGTAATATTTCTTCCAAATATCATTAACACTCTACTCTTCTAGTTACTTAAGTCTTCTGTAACAATTTGTATTGTAGTATTTTTCATAGCAGTTTTGCACAAATTTTGCAAGATTAATTTCAGATATTTCATATTTTTTATGTTATTCGAAATTATAAATTTTCATTAGCTAATGTTATATTGCAAGCAAATGTACACATATATAATATAAAGTTACTGGAATCATTTATATATAGCATATCCATGACTTTTTTTCTTATAATTTACCTGCAAATTCTTTTGGTTTTCCACATTTGCGGTTATTTTATTAGCAAATAATGACAGTTTTGTTTCTTCCTGTGTCAACCTTCATATTTGCCTGCCTTTCTGTTGCTTTTTCAGACTCTTTGTGATATGCAGAACGGTAATAAAGAACTTAGTACCAGCTGCTCTCCTTGTCTTGGTAATAAGCTCAGAAAAGAAATGGTCAACCATTAATTACATTTCTAATGACATTTTTATTAATAAACTTTTTCTTCAAATTACTGGCATCCTTCTCAACTTTTATTGCAAAGATGTTTTAAATATTGTTTTAAATATTGTTTAAGCTTATCCAGTTATTTTTAGGGGAGGCTATGTTCATCATTATTGAGAGAAATGTGCTAAAATTCCCTCCTATAATTATGAATTTACTTATTTCTTTAGGTAACTTTGTCAATTTTAGGAAAATATAGTTTTAATCTCTGTTATTCAACATTTAAAAATTATATTCTTATATTTTCTCAATAAATGAAAATCTTCTTGTTGTGAAGTAGTCCATTTTCTGACTTATAATCTATATCTCCCGGGGCATAACTACCCCAGTTTTGGTACACAGTTTATCATTTATTTTCTATATTTTTGCTTTGAATCATTTATATTCTTATGGTCTGTACACATCTCTTATTAAAAAGTTTACACATGGATACTTTCCATATTATCTAATAATCTTTATTAATCATTGCATGTAATCATTTATATTTTATACGAATAATGGATCTTTATCTTTCATTTAATTTCAGTATACTGTTCTCCTAAGATTTTTTTCTCCTTTTCAGGAGGACTTTTAAAAAATCATCTCACTTTCTAAACTTTTAGTAAATACACTGTTTCTGTGATCTTAGTAATTACCACCAAAATTAAGGCATCAATACTGAACTCAAAGAAGTCTAACATTAATCAGTATTTCACCCTCTTTCTCAGCAATGCAGAATGTTTTAGCTCACATTGACTCTGGTTACTCACTCTTGAACTTTCCAGTTGATGTTTGCTTTGTAAACCCACAGACAGTATTTTAACATGTGTCTAAGTGCTTGCTGTGGTCTGGATGCTTCTCTTCCTCCCCAAATTCATAAATGGAAACTTAACTGCAGTATAATAGAATTAAGGTGCAGCTGCTGGGCGGAACTGGTGGAGGGCCACCTCCTCATGAGTGAAGCGGTACCCTTGTGATGCAGGCCCCAGAGCTACCCAGTGTCCTCTGCCACGCAGGTGCAGCAAGCCCTCAGCAGCTGTACCACCTGCTGGTGCCTGGCTTGTCATTTGTTGTCTCCTGGTTATTTCTGAATGAGAGCTGCTCTCCGATTGTTGGAAACTTATTTGTGGGCCTTCTTCCAGACTGAAATGACAGTGTGTCCTTCCAGAGAGCAGGGACACTTGTTTCAGCACATTTAATCCATGAGCTTAAAAAATTTTTGAATATAGTTACCAAGATTTTGGATGGTCAGTATGAGATGGAGGTGATTTGATTGCAACTCAGAGATTTTTCTTTTTCAATATTGTGGCAGATTTCTCTATGCCCTCTTCAGAAAAGGAAAGACACAAGTTTATTTGGGGGAATTGGGCAGATCAAGTTTATTTCTGGTTAGACCCCAGCTTTGCAGGCAGGCGTTGCCTGTGGACTCCCCTCCCAGGGAACTTGAACTTGCCATCTGTCTTTCAAACCCTGTATTGTCATTTGGCATGCCCAATACCCTCAGGAAAGAAAGTGCCATAAGATCACCTCACCTCCTGGGCATCCTGCCTTTGCATAGATTTGACTACATGTCAGCTCTTTTATGTTTGTAATATAAAAACAGAGTGGCTGGAGCAATGGCTTAGTGGTTATTGCACTTGCCTGGCATGCATGAGGATGCAGGTTCAAACCTCAGGACTGTGTGCTCAACGTAGCATCGAAGCAACAAAAGCCACATGAAACACTGAATAAAATTGACTTTCTCTCTCACTGTCTCTCTTTCTTTTTTATTAAAAAATATTTTCAGGAGAATTTATTCATATAACGCAGGCTACCATACACTTAACCTGAAGTTTTCCTGTTTCTTGATGACTAGATGGGCTGGGGTGATCTGTGCTGTGTCTCTGCCCATGCCCAGGGCCCCAGAGGAAAGGATGTCTCTGTTACCCGGAATTTGTGGTTTCCAATGATTAGAATCAGAAAGAGATTCACGTCCCCGATTTGTAAGTTTTACAATGTTTTACTAATAATGAAATAATCTAAATTTATTTTTAAAAATATAAGAAATAAAGTAAATGGGAGGGGTTGGGGATTTAACTCAGTGGCAGAGCACTTACCTATCATATGCAAGGCCCTGAGTTCGGGTCTCAGCACTGAAAAAAAATAAATAAATATAGTAAATGGGAAAACCATTAAGCACTCAGAGACAACCACTGTCCTACGTATACTGTTTTGGCATTTTACATTTTACTTTTACCCGTGTTTAATGTAGATGATAAATATCCTTCTATTTATAGTATTAGACAACACTAGCCATGTACCCCCATTTATTAGTTCCTTTCTATTTAGAAGAACTTATCATGTACCATCAATCTACCAAGTCTATTTAATCCTTGCTCTATTTCTGTTTTTTCTTTAATTGTTGCTGTAATAAAAATCTAAATTAATATCTTTGCATATAAAAATATTTGCTTCCATTTGTTGCTATTTTCTAGGGAAGCTTTTTGAGAGAGGAATTCTTTTCTTTTTTTAAAATTTAGTTTTAATTGACAGATAGTAGTTGTACGTATCTGTGACACATGTATCCACTATGGAATAGTAAATCAGGCTAATTAGCATACCTAGCACACATACTTACTCTTTCTTTGTAGTGAGAACACTTAAATTTCACTGCTTTAGCAATTTTGAAGTGCACGATACATTATTACTAACTATAATTTCCATGTTTTGCACTAGCTCTGTAGAGGTTATTTCTCCTTTCTAACTACTTGTCCTTTCTGACTAGCATCTCCCCTTGTCCAGTCCATTCCCTTCTTCATCTCTGGTAACTATTCTGCTTGCTACTTCCATGAGTTTGAATTTTTTAAATTTCACATGAAGCACTTGTCTTTCATGGTTCCTGACTTCTTAGGGGACTCAAAATATTCTGGCATGTTAAAGTATATTAAAAGCTAAATTGCAATCATTTGCAATATGGGAAAATCATTTCTCCATCCAAACAGGAGGAGAGTTTAAGAATTTAATGTAACACATAGTTAACATTCTAGAAGCTGGCTCTTGCTAAATACCAAAAACAGTGTTCTCATAGTATTATAATTATCTCTATTCCCAATCAAACAAGTTCAAAGGGAAGGGATTCTGGTGTCTAAATCACCCCATTTCCCTGTCGTAACCTCACCACTGCCCTGCCCCCCACCAAACCCTCTCATCATTCTCTCTCTATATTCATTTACCTTATTAGGATAATTTTTTTAAATCAGAGTTTTTCAAGTTGTTCTTACTTTTTAAACAGGACTCTAACTTTAGCTTATGTGGTATTACTTGCTTTGTTTGGGATTTTGAATACATGATGTATTTCATTGCAGACTGCAAAGAAGGGTGGAAGAAACCAGTCCTTGATCCGAGCCCCACCACCACCAACCTGTTGGATCTTTCTGTACAAGTCATTCCATCTTGTTATCTGTACTGTGGGAAAATAATAGGGCTTGTTCTGTGGCTCCTTGGGGTTACTATGAGAATCAGGTTTGATCCAGCTGAGAACGTGCTCCAAGCATACACAGACAGGGTGTACGTTTCTGGGCTGTGTTCCCAGCTGTTTTCCCCTTGGTTTGGCAATTATGACCAGAGCCCTTGAGGTTTGAGAAGCTCTGTTAGCCCACAAGCGCAAAAAGATGAGAGAGAAATGATAATATTTCTTTCTCCATAGGGAACTTCCAACATCTTTGAGGAAACAGAATTTCTTTTGATCACAGAACAGAAGAAAGAATATTAACCATGGAGTGTCCACCAGTGAGAGGGCTTCTGTGCATTGTCCTCTTGTCCCCTGCAAAGACCGTTGGTGAGACAAAACAGGTGGAGGTAACAGGACGGGAATGGCGCAGATCTCCTGCTGCACCAGTCTTGGGACCAGCACCAAATCTTGTGTTTGGTCACCTACACCATGACTCTCACTGTCATCCTAGCAATGAAGAGAAAAGAGCAACTGGAGCAGATACCAGGGCTACTTTGAAAAGTCCAATGCCAACAGCACCATAAAGGGAAGAATATGTGAGCATTGCAAATGGAAGGGCAGGTACTGTCCCCCCCATGGAAGGGCAGGTACTGTCCCCCCCAAGGAAACCATGCACTTAGATGCAACCGCATGTTGCCACATTGGACAGGAAAAGTGTGTGTGTGTGTGCGCGGGCATGCATGCACGTCCACATATGTACTTTCTGGAACGCTCAGCAGGGGTGAAGAGCATGGGCATCTATGGAGACAGAAGTAGAGGTAACAGAGATAAAATTCCGCCCCACTAAGTGTGACGCTGCCTGGCATCCCTCCAGGAGCTGCCTCTGTCCCAACAGTGCCACCAAGAGTTAATATCCTTCCCAGGCTTCAGAGCATCTCCCTCTGGGTGTTAGAGGGCAAATTTGTGGAAATAATAAGTTTCTCAGAGCCAAATGCATGCCTCTGTTTCAAAGGGACTCCCCAGGCCAACCCTGATGGGGCCAAACAAAATACCTCTGAGAGCTGGACCTGTGCTTTAGGGCAGTTTGAGTCTTGTCTTCCTAGGAAAGAAGTCTGTTCAAAACCCATTTTTTTTTTTTTTGAAAGAAAGAGGGGACAGTGAGAGAGAGAGAAAAGCAATTTTTATTTAGTTTTTCACTTGGCTTTCATTCCTTGGACACTTTTTGTGTACGTGATGCTGGGGTTTGAACTCGCGTATTCGTGCATGCCAAACAAGCAATGTAACCACTGGGCCACTGCTCCAGCCCTCAATATCTGCTTCTAAGGCAATGCTTCACCCTTGTTTCAAGCAGTTATGCTTGCTTCCTTCTTTTCTCTGTCTTTCCTTCTTCTGCTTCTCCTTCTCTTGATAAAATAAGAGTTTCCCTTCCTTTACTCCTGTCTACAACCCAGGACAAACAGCCATAGTCCAAGTGGCCTACTCAGAACTGGGCAGAGGAAACAGCAATTGCTCTCTTACAGGAGAGGAAGAGGTGAATTTTTGGCACAGGAATGAAAAAAATGAAGCTGGAAATGATCTGTTCTGAGTGCTCTCACGGTCAAAGTCTCTCACATACTTTGATACTTCAGAAATGATCACTGAACTCACCAAATTTGCTTTTGGATCTTACACCCTGAAGTGTCGGCTCTGACAGCCGTGGTAGGAATCTTGAGACTGCAGAGGAGGCTTTGCCACTGCACCCTTGTCATTTCCTTGAAGAAGGAGGGACAGTCATTCACGCATCCTCATGAGTGTCCTGCAGAGGTGGCCAAGGATAACCATGAGCCTGGCAAAGAGAGGTCTGTTGGTCACTTGGAGAGTGCTGGGGCTTCCTTTCCAGTATTTGCCATCACAGCTTGCATACAGTGCAAGTCAAAACATCCTCTCAGTCTTTACCCTCTGACCACTGAGGAAGCGTCTCTGGTTACTGGCAGAGATAGGCCTATGGGACTTTATGGAAGTAACTCCAGTGAAGCATAAACACACCTCCTGCTCCTGGACACTTGGGGCTCTGTTTAGAGATTATATCTCAGGATGTGTACGTTCAGTGTTCTCATCCCAGGATATAAATGGCACAGAGAACTTGTGTGGTGAAGGCTCTGACACGTTAATGTCTGATGGATGGTTCAAATGTGAAAGGTGCCCTGGGACAGGCAGAGGACTCTGCCTGTGCAAGTCAGAGGCCACAAGGCTGGGATGTGAACCTGTTTAGAGTGGACCCAGGGGGTCTGTTCAACCCCACAGAAGTGGGTTCCTCTCGTATAACACAGCTCTGGATGTCAGGATCTTCATAATTAGGAAGAATGTGCACTGTTTAACTGTGTGATTCTTAACCTGCCTAATATAGCCTACTGGCAGTTCTAGCAAGTTTTGTGGGTTTGAACCATTATCTCAAAACTTACAGTCAGTTCAAAGGTCAACTAGTGGCATTGCTTATTTAAGTCTTCAGAGGTATCTGGGTCTTCTGGAGAAATCTGGAGAGAACTCTTAGAGAAAGTGATGGACATGGCTGGATTATGTAGTCATGTCCTGGATTTTCTGAACGTTTAGCAAACACCCATACTATGCCCATCACTAGGTGGGAACACATGGATGAGAGAAGCACACATTTTAGTTCTAGAGGTTGTGCTCAGTCTGATTGGAAACTGAGATTTGTTTGTCTGAAACAAGTACACGGAAGCCACCTAACAGCATATGAAAGCATTTGGTGACTCTGCTTGTGGTGTCAGAGCAGCTGGACAAAGCATTGAAGCCAGTGGATTCCTTCTGCCCTGGTGCTTCTCCCACCTTCTGTTCATGCCACACTTCCACCCTCAGTGCTTTAGAGATGATGGCAGCCAGAGAGCCAAGGAAAGAAGGGTCTACTCTTGATGCCACCACAATTTCTGCTTCCTGAGTCTTCCTTGAGCTCCTTTCCTCATGTCTTGGTTAGGGCATTGCAAATCCTCCTCTGAGACAACTCAGAGTCCAAAAGTCAACCAACCCATGTTCCGAGAACAGGTAGAAAAGAACAATTGCGGTTCATTTTAACTTTTTAAACAATTGTCATAAAAGGCAATCTTTATTTTTTTCCAGAATCTTGCCTTTTTCAATAGTTTATTGGTTCTTTTTAGAAACACATGACAGTAAAATATACAATGGCATAATTATCAAATCATGGAGTATAACTTGCTCTAATTCAGCTTTACGACTGATAGAAAGCAAACATTAGACACGTGCAGATTTATATAATTTTAGTCATTTCAAAAACATAGAATTGCTTTAAAAAGAGCATTTCTTTTTTTCTGAGGGTAAGTTTCTCTGCTTCATGAACATCTAAGAACATAGCAAAGAGGGGCTGGAGTGGCAGCTCAGTAGTATTGCACTTACCTGGCATGTGTGAGGACCTCAGTTCAAACCTCAGCACTGCACTCACAACTAAGTGTCAGAGCAATGAAAATCAGATGAAAACTATAGAACAAAGTTGATTCTGTCTTTCTGTCTCTCTTTGAAAAAGAAAAGAAAAGGAAAGAAAGAAAGCTATATCAGCTCCTTAAAAACCCGTTCTGCTAGAAGCAGCCAGTACGTGTGGAGGCACTGGCTTTATGCCCACGTCAGTGGCCACTAATCCAGCCAACACTTACTGGAGTCCCTTGAGTGCCAAGCAGTGTCAGAAATAAGATAGAGTGTGAATCAGACATGGCCCCTGCCCTTTGAAGCTAACTTGCTTTTCAAAAGGCTATAGTTGAGGAAGACTCTCTGAGCATCTCCTTTGAAGGACAAAATGATTCCCAGGAAATGCTACACAATATCTTCCATCCCTGCTCCTTCCTGATTCATACTACAAAAATTCTAGGCTGCCTTGAACCTGAAAAACAAATAAAAATAAAAGAAGGAAGGAAAAAAGAACAAGAAGTAAATACATTTGACAATAAATTGGGGATCATAAACCTTGGGATTCTTTTTCTAATACCATGCACTTCAAATTCAGGCAGTATTTTTCATTTGACATGGATTTAAAGGTAGCTCAAAGAAAACACAGGATTAACTGTAAGTAGTGGGATAGCAAGCATGAGCCAAGCTTCCAAATAAACACATCAGAGACTTGGTCTAAAAAAAGGCAGAACACAAATAACCTCCTCTTGATGTGCCTACAGTTTCGTTTAACTGTTCCCAGGTCATGAACTAATTTGCCAAAAAGAGGTTAACTGCAGTGCAGCAAGGCAGCCTCTCAGGAAACAGGTTTTGTGCACATTGTCTGTAGAGGTTGGGCCGCTGGAGGCCCTCCCTGCTCAATGGCTCTCAGATGAGCACTTTTTAAAACTCTTTAGTGCAAGTGAGCGAATGGGCGATGCTTTAGGACTTTGGAGATTACCGGCCTCAACAAACATGAGTTTGGCTTATACCCAAATGCGAATGTCTTTGAGTCAAAGAATTAGCCTAAGTAAAGTTGTTTTAAGATACTGTGTGACCTTGAGCAGCCCACTTCCCAGTCGGAGCCTAGGTGTCTTCTCTAAAAGGAAGAGTTTAGATGCATTGCTCTTTCAAATCCCTCCCAGCACACAGGGACCCTTCCCCAGGGACTCAGCACAGGAAGGATGGCCTCTGCTCCCAGAAGCCTCCAGCTGAAGGAGAACAGAACACTAGCCAAAGTCTTGGAAGCTCAGCTGCAGTGTGATTCCATTCCCATTGATCTTTCAGGAACTTTGGGACTTGAGGGTGAGCAGTAGCATTGCATCATTTCCCGGCAAGGACCGTGTCCTCTTTGTAGCTCGTGTGGTTTCTCCTCACATTGTGCATTTGGCCGTTCACTGCCTCATCCGCCCTAATTACGTGGTCTCCTGATTTTAATGTATGCAGAATTTGGGGACTTTAGCAAACATGCCCATTCTCAGGTCATGCTCCCACTGACTCAATCAGTAGGTCTGGGCTGGGACAAGGAAATAGGCATGTGTGATAATAGGTGACCCAGAAAACACTGCTCTAACTGTTCAGGAGCTGGAGTTGCCCTCCCTCACAGACACATGCTCCCAGGAGCCAGGGACCTCCCCACTTGACATTGCAATGTAGCAGAGCACATGAAAAGAGACATGTCAGGTATTCAATCAAAATTGCATGAGAACTAAACAGATAAATGAATAAGAGCATTACCATAATGAGCAATGAAACACTGAATTTGGGGAGAATGTCCTGGCAGTGCATGAGGAACTAAGGGGAGTGGGACAGGCGACATAAGATGGCTCCCAAAGAGGGATCTCCGAAGGGCCACCAGAAACAAGTAGGATCCTAGCAAAGGGATGCGTCTTCTGTAACAAACACGTCTGGCCAGAGGGCGTCCCTAAGCCTCCACTACATTTCAAGCTGCTTCCCTCAAAATGTCAAAAGTGGGATTAAAGTGTAAATGATTGTCGATTCACTCTTGTCCTCGTGGTGCTGTGCTGAGCACTACAGGCTGTTTGGGGGATACAGGGAGGGGAGAGCCGGGATGGCCTTCAAGTGTAACTGAAGAGAGCGTGCAGGGAATGAGGAGCCCCGGTGTGTCTTGGGGGGATAAAGCAGTTCACAGGCTGCTACTTTTTTGTGACATAGCTTTCATGGGGGGAGAGCCAGAATATTAAGCTCATTGCTTCCAGATGGGAAGGTTGGACAAGACAGAGAGGCCTTGGCTCTGAAAGCCTGGGCGCTGTGGTGCGATATGGATGTGACATATTGAAGTAATCGAGATAGAAGATCTGGCTTTAGCCAAGGCTGTCAGATAGATACTTTTTAAAACATTACATGGTTTGTAACAAGGTATTGTGTATCCTCCCAGAAACCCTGCTGCCTCTGTCTCTGGGAAGGCTGTGGGGGAAAGTGTGCTTATTTTGCTTGAGTTACTAAAGCTCCTTTTATACATGAGGAATTTGGCATCTCCTGGCTGGGAGCGGCTGAGCCAACAGTGTCCGATGCACTTGCAATGTAGATCATGCTAAGTAACTCCAGGTGCTTTCAGAAAAGGCAGGGTCCTAAGCACTCCCTTATTTGAGCCCTGAAGCAGTTATGGCCCAGCGCCTCAAATGAGCCTCAAATCTGTTTAATAAATCATCTGTCTATTTATAGAGTTAATCCAGGGAGAAATCCTTTTTTGTGTTGTCAAGTGTGCCTCTTCCAGCAGAGGGCGCTAGTGCCTGCCTCTTTTACCCAGGGTGGCTCTGGATTTAACAAGGATTTCAGGTCCCCTGCAGGATCTTTTGTCTGGTCCTCTCCTTCTCACATTAGCTTCAGGCCTGGGTACTTACATAGGGACCAAAGCAGGGTGGAGATGGGAATGAACACCCAGGCTTCTTCCCCTTAGGACTCCTTCTCCAGTTCCTTTGGGAAATCTCCAGTGTGCAGTGTTCCAGCTTGCTGGTAAAGCTCTTAAGTCAGGGTAGGGGCCCCTTCCTTGGCTAACTTCACACCTGAGAACATCCCTGTGGACTCTGTGTCTGCTTTGCATTTCAAAGGCTGGGAACTGTTAAGCTTGTATTTTTATTAAAATTTCATATTAGCTCTTTTCACCCTTTTCAATGTAATTTCAGGATATTTAATTTCAACCAATCATCTGAAGGGAATGGGGGGTGGGTGGGGAGGAGGTACTTGATGTGAAACAGCACATAGGAAAGTCAGCCAAGTTAGAGAACGGAGTGGCTCAGGGTTGCAGAGAAGTGACAACTAAAATCTCTTTTGTTCTCCCAGGCAGGGTCTGAAACAAAAGCCCTCAAGGACAGGAGATCCAGCTCAGGGCTTTGAGTCAAGAGAACCAGCCTCCCAAGAGGCCTCCTTGTTACCTCTGGGGCCTTGGGCAAGTCCCTGAAAGTTTCCAGGCTTCAGCCACCTGGTTGAGCTCTGGGCAAAGGAATGCCTACCACTTGCCACTGGCGAGGGGATTTGTTAAGAAAAACAGCAGAGACTTTGGAGGAAATTTCTGGAGACCCACAGTGGACATTATTTACAACCTCCTACTTCAGAGTGACTCAAACATTGGAGTATGGAGATTACACTAAGACGAATAAAGAACATGAATCACAAGTTAGCCCCCACCCAACACCAACCCCAGTCTAGAGTACAGGTCATAGGCATCTTATTGAGATGTCTGTGGAGCCAGGCAGGAATGAAAACGTAATTGCAGGACATGTTGGGCCGAGAGCAGGTATACAGTAAGCCTGTGTTGTTGCCTTACTAATGAATGAAAGTGGTCTTCCATGAGACAATGTCAAACTGGAAGGTATGGGCCCTGTCTTTAATGTTCAAACGATTGCTCTTAAAACATGAGTTTATCTACCTTCCATCCTGTGAACTTTGAATCTGTATCTCTGTATCCACCTATTATACATTTTAGAACCACTTAAAATACCAAGAAAGAAGAGAAATAAATTTAGTAGTATAAGAAAGTACAAATCTTCCCAGGTAACTTTGACTTAATATCTTGTCTTTGCTTAGAAATACAAGTATGTCTGTCATTCTACTTAACCACTTGAATTAAGTGACTCTGGTCACTGTGGAAATAGCACGTATGGTTGGTGCCATAGCAAATGAAGGAGGAAGCAACACCACTGTTGCAGACCCTTGGAGAGGACAATCCAGGACTCCATGATAAAGTCTAAACCTTTGTCCCCAACAAGAGCCTCCATCAACAAACCCTGAGGTTGCTCACCCATGGAACTGGGCTTCCGTTTCCTAACATGGGAATTACACTCTTGAGATCTCTTTATTTAATAGAATTGTCTGGAAGGACCCGTGAGAAATGCTTTATGAGAGGGCTTAGTAAATTGCAGATTGATGAACAAATAGAGTTCATACTGCCTCGGTTCAGGAGCAGAAACTGGAGGACTCATCCTCAGACTCGTTCACTGTGTCTGCTAAACGGCTTACACGTTCTTGCTATAGTAGAATAAAAAAATTTCTCAATTGATGGATCAATAATTTTTTTTTTTGCTTTTTTTTTTGATGAAGTAGTGAATCCAAAGCTCATGTTTGCTTATTACTTCCAAGCCTCACTGTGTGCTCACCAGCAGCTCTGCCTGCCCCCTGGCACCTCCAAACCTTGACCACTAGGTCCTACTCTCAGTCTGCTGCTGGTTCCGTTTCTGTCACTTCTGAATTCGCCTCAAGGATATTTGGTTGCAGAGTGTATTTTAGGTAATTAGAGCCCAGGAGAACCCAGCTAGGCTCACTAACAAGTAGGCATGGTGGTGGACTGGCTAAGGCCTGCTCTTTCTACCAAAACCCAGCACAGGCCCGTGGCATGGTAGCAGCATGGAGGCAGATGTTTAGAGTTATGTTTCTAATAAGAGGCATGGATTTGCACTGCCTAGTGATCAAAGACAAACTCCTACGCCGGGATTTCAGGGCTCTCCAAACCTGGCAGTGCCATTGTTGCCTTCCCTGTCACTCCCTTAGCTGCAAGCCAGCCTTCAGGACTCCAGTGCACCGCTGTCATGTACAGGTCCCATATTTTTTTTTCACAAACCTTGAATTCTTTTTCTAGAATGTTTCACTTGCTACAGTCATGACAATGGGGGGGGTGCTGCTTACCTGCCTTCATATTTCCATGGAGACAGAGGGGCAGGACAGTTTCCTCACCCTCTTCAGGAGGAGAAAGGATGGACGAGTGCTTCGAGCCCTCTCTCCATTTTGTGCTCCCTTCATCTAGGGGAGGAGGACTGACTGAGACCAAGACCTGAGCAGCCTGGGCTCAGCCCCACCCTCTTCCTCAGCTACGGGCTCCTCCTGCTACAGATGAAGGGCTTCTTACCTGGGGCATCATGGCAGGAAGTTGGATGGTCCCTGATGGAGTCAGGATAAGAGTGAGGACCTGCCAAGAGTCATTCTAGGTTGAGACTACAAGGGCAGAGGGCAGGGCATTGCTCTCCTATCCAGAGGCACCAGCTGATGGTTTGAGCTCCTTCTCTGGGATTCTTCCCTCCTTCTGAACTTGTCTGAATTCTGAGGGGGAAGAGAGATGTTATTGTCTGTGCCCTCAAACCCTAACTCCACGTCCTCCAATCTGCTCTCCTTACAGGTGAACTCATGCCTCCACTTTTTTGCTCTCTGCTGGTGCCCTGTAGAATTTCAGAATCTCATTTGTTCCTCTTTGGGTTCAAGTTCATGCTTACAGGTGTTCGAGCGTACCTTTAGGATGTGATTAGATGCCACATTCCAAGCTGTGATTTCCTTTGACAATCCAGATCTTGGCATTAGCATGGTATGATGAGAACAAAATTAAGCAAAACCTGGGTCAGGTAGAGGCCCATATGAAACTGAGAACCTGTTAGATTACAGAAATGGTGCAGGTGTTTTTGAGAAGGAATCTTGAGATAGGTAGCTGCATTATCTCCTTTTATAAGGGAAACTACAGAAGTCCAAAGACAAAGGAAACAAGGGATGGCAAGCCAATGATAGAGAAACCATGCTCAGCTTAGGGTCACAAAGCCATCACTAATTGAGCAAGGGCTCAGAGCCGAGGCTCCTGGCCAAACCTCTGTTCCTTCCACCTCATCACACCCACCCTCTCTTGCAGTTCCTCTGCAGAAACAAGCAAACCAAAACACAGATCTGTAGCAACATGAGGCAATGAATAACAAATGCCAAAGTAACTTCTCCAGGCTGTGAGTATGTGGAAGGTTCCACGAGAGGCTGATCACCATGGTCTTGACACTCAGGCTTCCTGGAAAGGGCGGAATTGACTGAGCTCTGCAAGCAGAGTTCTTGGGTAGGCTTGAAAGACTGGGAAGGACATTCTGTGCAGAGGAGCTCATCAGAACAAAGGAGAAGAGGCCTGCGTAGGGCAAGGGAAGTTCAGGACACAGTGCATTAATCAGCATGGCCTCACTCAAGGTGGACATGTGAATGAAGGGAGGTAAGGGGAGAAAGCACCTGATAGGATAAGGGTTTCAATTGAAGATGGACCATGGTGTTGCCGTAATGGAAATACGTATCTGCAGTCCCCAGACCTACTGACTCACATGCTTAGGAATGATTTTAAGCTACTGTTACTATTTTTAAATTCTCCATATGCAGTTTATCTCTCTAACAAAAACTGAACATCACTGAGAATTGTAAAAACGAGTCTGAGGCATACGCAGGGTTCTGGATTTGGATTCAGGAGTAGTGGGTTTTCCTTCTGGCTTTGTCATCTATAGTGCTCTACACCGGGGGAAGTTTCAGTCTGTACCCCAATTTTCAAAATTTTAAGATTGGAGTAATATTAGGACTGCCTACCACCCTCGAAAGCTCGTTATGACGAAAATGTTAACAAATGTTGTATCTGAAAGACCCAGCATAGATGTGGCCCATAGAAAAAAGGCAGCCTCAAGCACATTTTCTGAGTGGTTGCTGATGAAAGTGTTCAGGGCCAGTGGGGCACAAGGGGTTTGGGGATTTGTGAGACTGAAGGGCATCAGAGAGCTGCTGATGCAGTGGCTCAGGTGTGAGGTGACAGAGCCCAGGTATGGGGAGGCCTCAAGCACATCAGTGTGGCCACGGGCCAGAAGGACTCTGATTCTCTGTGGGTAAAAGTCCAGGCACTATCCATACCTAAAAGTAAAACAGGCATCTCTCAGCACCAGACTGGGTACACTAGTGTCTGGACGACAGTAGCCAGAAGCACAATTTTAAGAATTTTAAGAAACAGCCTTGCCAGGGAAAAATGTCAAATGATTTTCCAGGACATTGCCAAGGATCCCAAAGAAGTATTGGGCAGAGAAGTGCAGAGGGAGGAACTCTCCAGAAAGGAAGTTCTGGAGTCTCTGACTCCAGAATCTTCCAGCAGGCTGAGGAAGGGCAGAGGACTCTGCTGAGATGAATTCCATGCTCCTGATGCTCCCATCTGGTCTGACCTGGGCCCAGGAGCAATTCCCTTGGGGTGTTACTGGGGGCTCCTGCTCCCCCTTCTCCCTTTCTGGCAGCTACAGGACCCATTATCTCATGAACTTTCCCTATATCCCTTGGAGATAAGTATTTCCTTATGGTAATGATTGTTATTCTCATTTTACAGCTGGAGAGGTGGAGACAGAAGGATGGTCTCAAAAAGAGGGAGACATTTTCTTCCTTTTCTCTGGACTCTGTCATATTCAAATCATAAAACAGAAAGCACACGCAAGGTCTCCGGGCATTTTTAAACCAAAGGTAGCAGCAATAAGTGCTGGGGTAAGGACAGGCTATTGTGGGCTGAGTGTGCTGTAAAATTTATGTTCCATTTTTGGAAGGAGGGTGGACATTCAGTTCCTTTATATTTTCACACACTCTGAAAGAAAGTTAGGGACTCAGAAATAATCTCATGCTCCCTTCATTTTGCATGTGAAGAAACTGAGGCCCATAGAGGGACCTTGTTAGATGGACTATCAGGACAGGCACTGAGCCAGGCTCTCCAACTACAGCTAAGCCATGCTGCCTCCTCCCCAATCTCTTTCACAGGCTCCTTGGGTGACCCTGTGGGCAAAGACACATCCAAGGGCACCTCAAGGTCATGGTGAGAGCCTGGCTTGTGGTGGGCCCTTTCTGCAAAGTTTGAGAAGCATATTGAAATTATCAAGACTTGGAATGCAGCCGGTTTGCACTGGGCTTTCACTGACTTATCAAGTTCCTACACTTGAACTATTCAAGGTTTGGCCAGTCAGTTTTATTTGCCTCATCAGAGGCCCTGCAATCTTAAGTCTGTCCCCCAGGTCTGGGGTGAGGACTCTGGGAGGTTTGGTAATGATGCTGCTATATAGGCCTCCAATGAGTGGCTGGGGATGGAGGATTCTGGAAACTTCTTTGGGACTGTGCCTGAATGGGCCTGGGTCACCCTGAATGACTGCTAACTCTAGGATGCCTCTCCCACATGGAGATGGGTCTTCCGCACGGAGCTGTGGGCCTGGGCTACCAGAGTCTCAAGTAGATAGAGGCTCTTTCTTCCTATGCAAGTGATTGAGCAGACTTTGCATAATTACCATTTGAATGATTCACAAAACTGGCTTACTTGTATTATAAATATAAAGAAGGAAGGAACATTTTTGAGGGTTATTAATCTTTAAGAAAGTTACCACAGAATAAAACTCTGGGGGAATTTACACATATCTGCTTAATACTGTTTTTTATTTCCTAGAGGTTATCTCTAATGTTTTCCTAAATGGACTCTAAATCAACTACTAGAATTATCCTGGCAGATATTTGGTCATCTTTACAGTGCTTTATCTCATCTAACTCTCTTTCCTAGTGGTTTTATTCCCAGGAATGTTTTTAGCAAAAAAAAAAAAAAAAAGAAAAAGAAAAAGAAAAACCAACAACATGATTCACACTCCACCACTTACTGCACCCTTGGATGACATTGATAAAAGACACAGAAAAAAAGTTTAAGTTATAAGAACACACGGAGTAACAAAAGAAATCACAGCAAGAGTGCCTTCCTGCTCTCTTCTCTGGGTAAACAACCAAATGCACAGCCAGGGATCTGTGGATGCTGAAAATACAGCACTAACCTGGAGCAGCAGCGCAGAGTTCACAACTAATTCAGCAGTGTCGCTCATCTCGTGATTCTCATTTATCGACAAATATTTTGAAAACTTGAGTTATTTCAAACTGAGAGCATATCATGTCCTACTTTTTAGTTTACATTACATGGCTTTCAACCATGCTGTACAGTCTACCAAATAATACAGAAGCTCAGGGCTGGAGCGGTGGCTTAGCAGTTATGGTGCTTGCCTGGCATGCACGAGGACGCAGGTTCGAACCCAGCACCACGTACACAATGGAGTTTCGGAGCAACAAAAGCCACATGAAAAACTAAATAGAATTGATTCTCTCTTTCTTTCTCTCTCTCTCACTGTCCTTCTCTCTGAAAAAAAAAAAAATGGAAGCTCTTTGGATCTGGGAAGACCACTGCTGAGAAGACACTGTTGTGGGTGCATTCATTTTGTCTGGGTCTCAGGACAGTACCTTGGTGCTGGTATCTTATTATTCATGTGCCTCTAGAGTGTCTATGACATTTTCCCAAGTCTCCAGGCTCTCTAGCATCATGGCCCCTTGGAGCGATTAGTCTGTCCTAAGTAGTACAGGCTGCCTCTCAGCAACTGTCCTTTGCCAGCCTCTTTGGTCCCTTTCTGCACTGAGAATTGGCCAATGCATGAGACCAACGTGTTATTCAGAAAATTCTGCACACGACTTAGCCTCATCAGTCCTGGTTACCAAAACAGCCTTCTGCTCCCTTCAAGAAGATTTTTAAATTTAGTTGGATTTAATTTCATCATTGTTCTCAGCTATGGCAGTAGTTTTCTATAGCTACTGCATCAGTACCAGAAGGGAAGTCACATATGTTTTTGAGATTTGTATATAGAGAACTCGGTCATCCTTTTTAAGAGCTGAATAGAATTTATATATGTAGCACAGTGTATTTATTTATAGATGGACATTTGGATGTTTTCCAATTTTATAAATGTCAAAAACAATGCTGCACTGAATATCCCTGCACATGCTTTCTCGTGCACATCTTTGAGAATTCCTCTAGAACGTCCATCTGGAAATGGAATTCCAGATCCACAGAGGACACTCATTTCTAATTTTGTTATATATTGCCAAATCACTTTCCAAAGTAGATGAACTACTTCATATTTTCACCAGCAGTGTATGAATGCTTGTGTTTACTACTAGTTTGTTAATGTCCGATTGTGAGGCTATTTAATTTTTGTTTGTTAAGTGGAAATGAATGTGTGTTTTATTTGGATTATCAGCAGGGTTCTCAGGCACATTGTATTTCAGGGCTCCTCTTCTGAAAGTGCCTGCTCATACCTCTGATCTATTTTTCAATTGGATTTTTGTTCCTTCCTGATGAGTTTATTCTTTATGCAATTCCATTGCCAATTAACTCTTAGCTTTCTATGTATACGGCAAGTCAATCCACAAGTATCTATTGAGCATTGTCTACATGTAGCCCTGGGCACATGGGGACAAGAGATCCAGGTCCCCATTTTCCTGAGTGTGTTTTCTCGTCATATGAGGTTATTTATCATCAAGTAAATTCAAAATTAGTAAAATCAGAGTACATCAGAAGAAATGCTAAAAATAAAGCAGCAAAATGGAACAGAGACTTACAGGTGTAGGGTGCACTGCTTCAGCTTAGGGAGGTCACAGAAAGCCATAGGCACAGACTTGGAGGAGAAGAGGAAGGAGTGCCAGGGAGATGGGAAGAGAATACCTCCCCACAGGGATGAGAAGCAGCTCTATGTTCTACAGTCACCCAGACAGGCATTCAGAGTTTCAGAGTTGTCTTTGTTGTGTGTCTATCTTCCTAAGGCCAGGACTTTCCCTAACGAGTGCAAGATGCTGTGCACCATCGAGAATGCAATTGCTGCTGGTCTGAGTCTGGGTTGTGAATAGACCCTAGTCTGTTCACCCAAGCACCCTGCACTGATAATGGCTGAAGAGGGAGGATCCGGTCTTCACACAGCGCAGTTCATGCTGCCTAGAGAAAGTCCTGACTCAGGGAATGAGCACCCACATGCCTGTCCTTCCATTCTACCAGCTATGAGACCCCAGAGCAAGTTCTCCAAACTCTCTGGGCCTCATTTTCTTCTGAGTGTGTGATCTTGGACAAGCTGCATGACCACTCTCAGCCTATTTCTTCATCTGTGAGGTGAGTACAGGGATGCCAGCCACAGAGGGCTATTGTGAAGATTAAATGAGATAATACCTTTATACCTCTTGCAGAAGGCCTGACTGAATATTCACTAAAAAATATTGGCTGTTTTTATTGTTATCATAATTTTGTACTCCCCCAAAAGACACATACATGGTGCAACAGAAGGCACTGGACAGGGGTTCCACGTGGGCCAATTGGCCTTGACTCTGGGAGGCCTCTTTGGAGCTGATGTTCATTTTCTCTAATTATTTTCTTCTCATTTGCTGTTCATGTCTCCACACCCTCACCCCTGGACTGAGCGGCAATGAGCATGTCTTTTACAGTTGGATCTGGAATGTCCTCCAAAGGGCCAGGTGGTGAAGGTTTGATCCACAGGACAACAAATGTTCAGAGGTGGGGCTTCTTGGAAATCATCGCACTGTTAAGCTTTGACCTCAGAGTGGATTAACCTATAGATGAATTCATAATTGAACAGTTTATTGAGAAGTGGTGGAAACTGGAGGGAGTAGGTCCCTGGAATCATGCTCTGGAAGCGTGTGCTCCAGTCTCTTCCTCTCACTCCCTTTCTCTGATTCTTGGCTGTCAGGAGGAGAGCAGCTTTACCCCACCATGTCCTTCTGCCATGACATTCTGCCTAACCACAGGGCTAAGCATGGTGGAAGCGGCTGACCATAGATTGAAAACTCTGAAACTGTGAGTCCAAATAAATCTTTCTTCCTCTTCCTCTAGGTTGATTTTTTTCAGGAATTTTGTCATAGCAACAGACGGCTGACTAGTACAATGTCCTAAAATGTTGGCAGTGCCATGCTGGTGAATGGGAAGCAGGTTTCAGGTGGTGCTTACAGGTCTTGGGGAAACACATGGAACCCACTTCATTGGTACACAGGAGACAGAGGATCCTGATGCATTCTACCCACAGGGAATTCTTTTAGCTCAAGAACCCCAGGCTCTGAATGACCCGGTTGGTTGCTGTTCCAAATGTGCCAAGTCTATGAAGTATGTATTCTCCTTTGTCCATTTATCCAAATGAGAACCTTCAGAAAGTCCAAAGTCTCCCTGAGATATTTTGCATTGTAACAATAAGAATTCCATACATACAGAGCAATCTACAAAGCACAAGGTACTCACACATTTGTGACATCATACAGTCTCCAAAATAATGGTGGCTAGTCAGGAATTGTTAACTCTATTTCATAGAGGACTCAGAGAGGGAGTGATTGTCCAGGCTCATTCAGCTGAGAAGTGACAGGGCTAGGCTTGGATGCAGGTCCTTTGCATCTAAATGAACACTGACATGGCTAATATTCAGAGTTCTCATTCTGTGCCAGGCCCTGCATTGAGTGTTTTTCGCATTACCCAAGTGCACTCATGTTGCATGCTGATGTGATAAGCTTGGAGAGATTTGTAACTTGGCTGAGAGCCCACAGCTAGGGGAAAGCAGAGCTGAGACTGGAACCCAGGTCTCCAGTTCTACACCCTCCGCTCTCACCCATGGGACATGCAGATCTCAATCCAAAGACACTGAACTTTCTCACACACCTGCTTCATGCCTTTGCCTAAATCTATCTACTTAATGAGACTCACCCTGTGAAAATATCCCTATCCTACCTGCACCTCTTTAATCTCCCAAACTTTTCTCCTATTCATCTTGTTAGCATATAATTGATTTATTAGTTTTATTCTTTATTGATATCCTCTTCCACCGGAATAGATACAGGTATTTATTTGTTTTGGTCACTAACAGATCCCAAGGAGTTAGCCTAGTGCTTAACCTATAGTAAGTGCTTGAGTAATTATGGTCAGATGAATGAAGGAAGGAAGGAAGGATTCCTGTGAGCTGCTGCCTCTCCCATCCTTCCTCTAAATGGAAATGCAGAGGACTGCAATGAGTAGCTGCTGCTTTTGCATAGCTGCTATTTTTTCTGCATCCAGTCGCAGAGCCCTTCCTTCCTGAGCTAACTCTACCTGGTCCTGATGGCCACAGGGCTGCCACTGTTCCGGAGGCCGGAACGCAATGTGAAGGTGTTGCAGCTTTGGTTCCTTCTGAGGCTTCTTCCCTTGTCCTGCGGATGACTTCTCACCACATCCTCACTTGGTGTTTTCCTCTATCACGTGCATCCTTGGCATCTCTCCGCTGTGCTTCTCAGGAGGGCCTCGTTTTAGCTCATTCACTTCTGCTTTTGAATGTCACAGTGTGAAGTAGTGTGGGTGAAGGCTTCAACGAGTGTGTTTGTGGTGGGGTTCATTCATCCCATAACTTCCATTTCCTTCATGTTTCCTCCACAAAGTTCCTTTTGTCATATTGAAGCTCCTCAATAACTGTTGCAAAAACAAGGGACTCAAATAACGGGAGAGTGGAAGGAAATCATTGTGTGCCTCCAGATAAGCAGCCCTTCCTTTGCCCCTGATCACTGCTATCTAGCCCTTCCTCTGGTGGGTCTGGGAGCTAGCATAAATCCTCCAGGAAAGGATTCTACCTGAGGTGTTGGAGTTCCTTCAGCCCTGGGTCAGGGTTGGGCAGGAGCTTCAGGGGATGACTATATTCCAATGGTCAAGAATCAGACTCTCCTGCCACACAACCAAGTCTCAGTGCCTTGGCCTGTGTCCCGCCCGTAGCCTGCTGTCCTTGCTTCTCCAGAGGCAACCCTGCTGCACAGGCCAACTCCAATCACATGCTCAGTCCAGGCTTCCCCAGTTATCACCTTTAGTTGTCCTTTGAGCTCTTTCATTTTGCAATATAGCTTTTTCAGATGCACGTATTTGTCTCCATCTGCTAGACTGTGAGTACTTTGATAGAAAAAAATAAGTTTTATTCATTGACATATTACCAACACCTGGAAAGTTACCTACAACTAGTAGATACTCACAGATGCTTCAAAACAGTTTATATTTTTTCTAGTTACCTAGAGGGTGCCAAGCACAGAGACATACATTAATCTAACTTAGAGACAGACAGCACAGCCACAACTTGCAGGAGTGTGCTAAGGCTCAGATGGACTTGTTGGGGGTGGGCTTCCTGTGGCCATGGCCTGTGATCTGGGGCTTATCACCTGGGTAGCAGAAAGTGAAAAATAATTTGTTGCCTGCACAGTTAAAGATAAAGGGAAGCCTTCCCACAGGAGTAAATGGCCCCACTGGAGGAAAATAAGAAGCAGCCAAGAAAAATCTGTAAGAACACTGAGTGGCTGAAGTTAGGTGAGAAGAATCATGGGCTGAAAGTCTTCATGTTGAAGTAAAGGACCTTGGCTTGCAACACAGGTCACCTGTTTCTGTGAACTTCCAGAGAGCAGAATGAAAAGCGAAGGCCCACATATGGGATGACTTAAATTGGTGCGAGGGAATGTGTGTGTCACTCTGATCGGGGGTGGTACGTGCTGCATTATTAGGCCCAGCCTGAGGCCACAGCACAGTCATAAATCAAGAAGCGGGTGTTTAAAAAACGGTGGAAGTGTTAAGGAAACATGAAGTGGCTGACCTGAGGGGCTGGGCTGTTACTCCCTACAGGAATTTCGATGACTAATGATGTGGATAAATAAGTGCTTAGCTTTCTCATAACCACACGTGTAATTTATTTAATTCTGGAGGTATTAGACAGTTCTGGAAGCCCCTGAAGATGATGGTGATCAGAAAGGGCTGGGGCCTTGTTCTCCTTGACAGAATCCTTTTACTCTGACAACTGGGATTTATGTACAGAAAGGTGGGATTTAGGCATAGCCATCTTCGTTTCCAGTGTAATTTATTGTTCTTGAAGTTCTACCAGAAAATAATCATTCAACTGGGTTTTTTAAGAACCTTTGGAATGAAAATAAAAATAAGCTGGAAGGTTCTGGATTTCAATTTAGGATTCATTGGATCCCATGGTTGGGTGAGGGAAAGGCTTAGACGCTTATGGGACTGGAGAATGGTAAGTGATGGAGTAGTAGCCCGAGAGTGACTTCCTGACCAACCAGGAGTCAGCTGCCCCTGTGTCCCTCTAAGCCTCAATTTCTGCGTCTCCAGAAGTGGGCTAATGAAACATATTTCACAAGATTGCAGAAACCAAAGGACAAGGTCAAATGGCTATTTTCCAATGTGACATGCTTCTCAGACATGTGTTTTCACACATATACAAAGTGAACAAGAAATATAGATATTAGTGAGAGCTAATCCCAGTTAACTATAAATCCCCAAATCCCTAATTACATCTTCCTACTGGGGCAAAATATTCAATTTTAGGAAAAGTATTTTTATTATTTCATTTCTAGTCTTTGATAGTTTTTAAAGTTTGGTTCTTTTGTATTTGAACACAGTAATAATGAGCAAAGCTTATTGAAGTAATACATTGTTTTCAGTGCCCTGGTGTTCTAATCAGCTTCTTTTTGCTGCTGTGACTGAAAGACCTGTCAACAACAATTTTAGAAGATGAAAATTTATTTGGGGACTCATGGCTTCAGAGGTCTCAGCTATAGACAGCAGGCTCCATTCCTTGGGGCTTGAGATGAAGCAGAACATCATGGTGGGAGAGTGTGGTGGAGGAAAGTGGCTCAGGGCATTGCAGTTGGGAAACAGAGAGACTTTACTTGCCAGATTCACAGAACATAACTCACATTCATGCCTCCAGTGACCCACCTCCTCCAGCCATACCTACCTGTCTTTAGTTACCACCCAGTTAATCCCTATGAGGGGATCAATTCACTGATTGGGTTAAGGATTCATAACCCAATCACTTCACCTGTAAGCCTTCTTACATTGTCTCACACGTGAGCTTTTAGGAGGTGCCTCACATTCAAATCATCGCAACTGGCTTCATCTCATTCGTTCATTCATCCAATCATTCAACAAAAACAGAAGAAGTGAGTATTTATTACTTGGCAATTTATTCTCAAATGCTTTAGAACTATGAGACTTACATTGACGGATTTGTCATTTTCTTTTAAAAAGGTCTAACCTACTTCATTTGCTTTTTAACAAGATTTTAGTTTTTTCACTGTATTTTTCTATGGTGAAGAGGTTTGTTGTTACACTTTCATGCAAGCACATATCATACATCCATCCTTTACCCTCCCCACCCTCTCCCCCTCTCCAAGCCTCCCCCATCCCTAGTCTGCAAGATTGCCCCCAGTTCAAATGGTAACCCATATTTGATGAATCTGTTGTCTAAACTTTCTGTTCTCTCACTTTTTCCTATATTGTACTGTAGCTTCCACATTTGAGAGAGAACTTTTGGTCCTTGAGTTTCTGGATTTGGCTAATTTCACTCAGCATGATTTTCTCCATCTCCATCCATTTATTAGCTAAGGCCATGATTTCATTTTTTAAAAAAATAGCTGAGTAGAACTCTAACACACACACACACACACACACACACGCACGCGCACGCACAAGCACAAACACATACATACATGCACACACACATATCACAGTTTTTGTTGGATCCTTTCATCCGGTGAAAGACATCTAGGACATATCCATGATTTCACTGTTGAAAATCAAGCTGCTGTAAACATTGGTGCAGCTGTAGCTCTGTAATAAGCTGATTCTAGGTCTTCCGGGGAAATACCCAGTAGTGGGATAGCTTAATGTTATGGTGGTTTGATCATGGTCTGCTACCTCTCCAACAGGGGGCAGTCCATGATTTTCTCCCATTCTGTAGGGGCTCTCTTGACACTCTTGACTAATTCTTTAGATCTGCAGAAGCTTTTCCTTTTAATGGCATCCCACTCATTAATTCTGGGCTTTATTCTTGTGCTATGGGAGTCTTGTTAAGGAAGAAGTTGCCTACACCAATATAGTGGAATATTGATCCTTTTTTGTTTTAATAATTGTATGGTTGCTGCTTTCATTCCTAGTTCTTTGATCCATTTCAATTTGATTTTTGATCAGGGAAAGAGATATGGATCTAATTCAATTATCTGCATATGGCTGTCCAGTTTTCCCCAGCATCATTTGTTTAAAAGACTGTCTCTTCTCCAAGATATATTTTTTGCCACCTTTGTGAAATATCAGATGGCTATAGATTATAGATTAGTCTCTGTGTCTTCTATTCCATTCCATTGGTCTTCCTGCCTATTATGATACCAGTACCATGCTGTGTTTGTTACTCTACCCTTGTAGTATAATTTCATATCAGGTATTGTGATGCCTCCTGCTTTGCTTCTTTTGCTTAGTATTGCTTTGGCTATTCTGGGTCTCTTTTTCTTCCAAATGAATAGAAGAACTGATTTTTCTATACCCGTGAAGAATGTCATTGGTATCTTGATGGGGATTGCATTGCATCTGTAGAGCACTTTTGGTGGAATGACCATTTTGACTATACTAACCTATTTTAAATGCTGATAAAATGCAGCCAATATCCAAATAAATTCATCAGCACTGCAGATTACAGATGATAGAACTGTTGGCCTCCACAGTTCATGAGTGATGACTCCAGTGATTTTCACTAGTCATGGTCAAAGTCCAAATTCAGCATAGAGTTAAAAGGGGGATCTGTGTAAAATACATACAATGGAAAAGGTAAAAAAAACATTAATAAGTGGAAGTCCTGTTCAAATACGACATGCTTCTCCTGAGGGCCAGCTTAGATCCAGCAGGAGCACGGCCTACTTGATCCACGATAGCTTTCTTTGTTTTGTTGTTCAGGGTAGCTTCTCCAACTCAGTTTTCAATCTTGGATGTGTATTGAAGACACTTATCATTCTTTTAAAAAATGTCAGTGCCTGGGACCTGCCCACAATTAAATTAGAATTTCTGGGAAAGCATGCAGGCATGAATTTAAACCCATGCCTCCCCCAGTTACTACTAGTGTGGTGTTGGGCAAATGAATCTACTTCTCTACAGCAGACTGGTCATTAACATGGCTTTGACTCTGATACAGAGGGAAGCTGTCTGGGTTCACACCTGACACATAGAAACTGCTTTGAGTAGGCTAGCTTCCTCTCTGCTAGGGGTCAGCCCCAAAAGAGGCAGACAGGAAGAGCATTTCTGAGATCGTATAGTAACATCAAATGAGCCTGGCGAGAAGGAGGAGGGAATGCCAATTCCAGAAGGGACCAGAGAAAACAAAGAATATGCACCTATAGGATGTCAAGCCCCTCGCAACCCCTCTGACACGTTCCTCAGCCTGGATCACAGAACCAGCCATATGCCCTTCACCCCTGGGCCTGGGAGGTTTATCTTTGCCAGCCAATGGAAATTGACAGCTTGCTGGTCACAGATGGTGGGACAGTCAGCATCCCAGAGCCCCTCCCAGAGAGCAGAGAAACTTAACCAACCTAATAATAACAGCTGTTCTTAGTCTGCTGAATATTTGTTTGGATTACCTCTTTTAATAAAAAGTCCCACAATTTTTTTTTTAAAGAAAGAAGGACAGTAAGAGAGAGAGAGAGAGAATCAATTTTTATTGAGTTTTTCCCATGGCTTTCATTGCTTTGACACTTAGTTGTGTACATGGGTGCTGGGGTTTGAACCCGTGTACTCACGCATGCCAGGCAAGCGCCGTAACTGCCAAGCCACCGCTCCACCCCCAAAGTCATGAAGATTTGAAGGGGAAATGTCACCCTTCTGTTTGCTTAAATTAAGCTTTTTTTTATTTTGAGATAATCCTAGGTTAAAATGCACTTTTAAAACATAATGCAGCCCTGAGTTCGGTCCTCAGCCCTGAAAAAAAAAAAAACATAATGCAGAAATATTCTATGTACTCTGTACTAATTTTCCCAATATTTTGCAAAACTAAAGTGTGACAGGATAAACTGAATATTAATATTGATAGAGTTCAGTTATAGTACATTTTTGCTACCACAAGGATCCCTAACATTGCCTCTTGTATAGCTATATGCACCTACAAGGAATTCTCAATTATCCTGAAAATAAGTCTTAAATAATAAGAACAATATATGCCAACTTTTAGATGTCTTAGACACTATTTTTATAGAATAACTACTATCAAAAAAATTTGTGTTGGCTACAAAGACCCAGCACATGTGAAGTGTCATCTCAGGTGTGAGCGCACAGGACTGACTGAGATCTGTTTTTTCTGTATCACTTCCCTCTTTCAACTCTACGTTCCCCATTCCTTTACACATGCTGCTCCTGAAACAATGAAACCACCTGTTTGCAGACTTGTCGCAGAGTCCGTTTTTCAGATGTCTCTCTCTCTTTTTTTTTTTTTTTTAAGAGAGAAGGAAGGACAGTGAGAGCGAGAGACAGAATCAGTTTTTATTAAGTTTTTCACATGGCTTTCCTTGCTCTGACTCTTAATTGTGTACATGATGCTGGGGTTTGAACCCATGTACTTGTGCATGGCGGGCAAGCGCCATAACCACCAAGCCACTGCTCCAACCCCCTTCAGGTGTTCCTTTTGAAGACAGTTTGTGCCGGGGGGGGGGGTCCAAAGAAGCAGAAATGAAAGTGGGATTTGGGAAATGGAATACCAATGAGCATCTCGTTCATCTCTGGAAGTTCGAGGGGTACCACTAGCTCCTGGAGCGCTGTGAGGTGCCCATGGGAGGCGAACTAAGCTGGGTCACCATGAAGTAAACGCACTGATGGGAGATACATCTCACGCATCAGGGGTTTGAGAAGTTTGGGGGCAATTATTACAAGCATCTTGCAATCACATGGTAATCACCTTGTAATCACTGAGTACCATAGATGAAAGACTTGGTGTTATTGATTTCCAACTTTATGAAAAGTGTGAAAGTCACCGGGATTCTCTGACCTTGTACAAATAAACATTGATTTACGGCAAACAGAGCCTATGAGTGCATGGGGAGGGCAGAGGAATGACATGGAGGATGTAAAGGTGGGAAAGCATCAGAGAAGTCTGCATGAAAAACCTCGGCAAGTCTGCAATGCCAAGCTCAGGGACTGGGATTAGACGGAGCGGTATCTGGAGATGAGGAAACAACAATGAAGTCTGGGTCAATGAAATAAAAACTTATAAGCCTCCATATCCCCTTGCAGTCTCTAACTCTGTCACAGTACATGTGGTTATCAGTAGAATCGAAAGAGAAATGCCAAGGTAAGAACATATATGATTTATTAACAGAATTAAACACTTCGAGATTTGGTCAGGGATGTTAAATGGGAAAGAAGCCTGCAAAAAGACCCATAGTAGTGGGGGGAAATATGTAAAGATCTTTGAATTGCACATTAATTCTCACTAGTGAGCATCTTCCCTGGAAGAGATTCTGAACAAGGGAATAAACAGAAAGCCATAGAGTCAGTGTTGGTCAATCTCTCACTGGCCATTGCCACATGGGCACATGGCTGGAGTACCCCTGCGGCAGTGACGGATGGTCCCAGCTGCTTATGTCAAATTCTATGGTTGAAAACGATTTCTCTTGACCAGATGAATCATCACACTGCAGTTTTTGTTGTTTAATGTGCTTCATCTTTAGAGAGTCTGAAGGTAACTTATTTTAAAATAATAAACATAACAAAACATAAAAACATAGCAATGTACAAATAGTTTAGTTTTCCCCAACCATTCAGGTTAAGAGGTGAAATTCCCAACACCCCAAAGCCTCTTTCCTTCAGCACCATCGTTTCCTTTCTGTGTTATTCAGTGTCTCAGAAATGAGGAATACTGCCCATCTCCTCACTTTGCGGTGCTGTTAAACCACCCATGTACGCATGGCAGGTTACTGATGGTCACAAATTATTTGAAAGTCCTCTCATAGAGAGGTGGGATTTATGACCCTCCCCTTGGCTCTGAATGGGCTCTGTGTCTCCCTTCTCCAGTGGAATCGGTCAACACAGATGCTGCAGCTTTCCAGGCCTGGACCGGAGGAAACAAGCAACTGTCTCTTAAAACTTTGCTCTGGAAACCCAGACGCCAGGCCCTGAGAAGTCCAAACCACCTTATGCCAAGACCCATATGGAGAGGGACCAAGCCCCCCAGGCAAACGTTCATGAAAGACAATGACAACCACCCAGCCTGTAAATGAACCACCTGCAAGTGGACCTCCCAACACAGTCAAGCTGCCCTGGGCAGGCCTGGCTATATAAATGAAGGGATTGGAACAAAATGTAAATGCAGAAACCTGTGTTCTTAAAGTAGGAGAAAAACTTTTTTTCCTCTCTTCTGTGATCTCAAGCGAGCTGTGAGTGTGGACTCAAAGGTACCTTGGCCCCTGCAAGAGTAAGGATGGTCGAGACGGGTGCCTGGCAGGGGCAGGAACCAGGCTGCTTCCTTCCCATCCTAGGGGGTCTGGGAGGCACTGGAGGGTTAGACTACACATGACCCTAGGGTTCAAGCCCTCATGCATGCTCGACTGTACCAGAATTCACTTAAAGCCCAAATCCAACAGCGAAACTATTAATATTTGAAAACAAAGACTGCAGAGCACAAAACCCCAAGCATAGCCCCACTTATGAAATTGAGCCCCTGAGCTACATCACTGATTGGACATCCTAAGACAGGCTGGACCCGAACTAATGCTCCAAGGAAAAAAAGATGATCACATATGCAGAGCCCAGCCTCAAACTGAAGACTCATGGATAAAATGTGTGCTTGCTTTTATTTTCAGCAACCAAGCTCTGGAATGGTTAATTTAACAGCCATAGAGAAATGGCAAAATTTAGTACCTACATGTAATTATTTTAAAAAATAATGATGGGACTAGATAGCAAGAGGCTGAAGGTCCTCAAGGAGACAGTGAAAGCATGATAGATCTTAGGGAGACCGTCAGTGAGACCGAGAAGCTGTCATATTTTCTGTGCCTTCTCCACAAAAGGTAGGTCAATTTTATAAACCTCTCAAAAGGAAGCAAACATTGATTCCTTCAATTTCCATTGTGCTTTAGTTTTCCATTTCTTGAATATGTGCTCTTACCATTTAGTGATATTTTGATAATAAGAAATATACATTTGGGGGCTGGAGTGGTGGCTCGACAGTTACGGCGCTTACCTGGCATGTGCAAGTATACGGGTTCAAACCCCAGCACCCACGTACACAACTAAGTGTCAGAGCAACGAAAGCCATGTGAAAAACTCGATAAAATTTGATTCTGTCTCTCTCTCACTCTCTCTGTCTCACTGTCCTTCTCTCTTTAAAAATAAATGAATAAATAAATAAACAAATAAATAAACGTTTGGTCTTCATTTCTCTCTCCTGGCAGAGATTCTAAATCTCTTGCAAGTTCCTCAGAAATCAGGGGCAAGAGCAGCATCTTTTGTTATTAAGCCTCTTTTAACCATATCTCAGTCTATGCTAATGAGGTGGATCTTGGAGGATGAAGACTAGTTGCCTGTGATAAGAAAGATGGAATTTTCAGCTTCATGTCCTCACTTCTGGGAGGGAAGAGGGATGGGAGATTAGGCTCAATCACAAGTAGCCAATGATTTAATGTCACATGTTTATGTAATGGAACCTCTGTAAAAATACCAAATAGTAGAGTTTGGAGAGCTTCTGGGTTGGAGATGCATCCCTGTGCTAAGAGGGACTTCTGTGTTCCTGCACATGCGACCCTTCTGGACCTAACCATTGTACTTCTTCATCCAGCCGTTCATTTGTGTGTTTTCTAGTATGCAGTAATAATCATTATTGTAAGTCAGTAATAGTAAGGAAAGTATCATCTTGAGTTCTGTGAGCTGTTAGAGCAACCAAATACCCAATTTGCAACCAAGTCAGACACTACATGAATGACCTGGAGACCACTACTATGACTGGCATAGGATGTCTGGAGCAGTCCTGTAGGATTGACCCATGACAAGCCGAGTCCAACATAATATCAAATAAATTAAATAAAAATTGAATCATTGGATACCCATTGAGTCTGCAGAGAATTAGAGAACTGATGAGAAAATAAACCCCACATTATGTATTAGAAGTGTTGTAAAGAAAGGAATTATTTCATTTGCTTTTAAGTTTTTTGTTTTTATTTTATATTTTGCTTGAGTTAATTTTTGCCCTACTTTCTATATTTCTGGGGGATTAATGCATCGATGATTCATTTCTAATTATTCTCTCTTTTTAATATGTTCACTCAAATTTATTATTTTATTACCGTTTTTTCAATACATTTAGAAACTTCTACTGATTTCTTATTTGACCCATTGATAATTTAGTTTAGGATAATTTAAGTTTTAAATGTGAGAGTTGCCAGTTATTGTTTAGTTACTGGTGTTCATCTCTCCTGAATTGTGATCAGGAGATATATTTTATATATTCTAAAATTCATGATATTTGTTAAACTTGATTCATACTCCAATATAAAGCCCCTTTTTGAAATTTTTCTGCAGATGCTAAAAGTTAATTTATTCTGTAGTCAAGGAGGGTGGTGTTCTATATCTAGCCATTAAATCAACTTCATTAATCAAATTTTTCTAATCTTCTATAGGATCATTGATATTTGGTCATCTCAACAATGAGATGGTTTTAAAAAATCCACTTTGACAATAGGTATGACCATTCCCCTACAGATTGTGTATTTTTGCTTTTTATGCTTTGAGGCACTATAAATTTAAAATTGCATACAATTAAGTTCATGCAACCTTTAAAAATGTGTTACTTTTTTCTGGTGAATTAAAATATTTTTATTATCATGCAATGATCGTTTTTTTCTATAGTAACACTTTCTTGGTTAAGTACTGGTTTGTTTGTTTTTAAAGAGAGAAGATCAGTGAGTAAGAAAGAAAGAGAGAATCAATTTTATTTAGTTTTTCACATGGCCTTTGTTGCTCCAACACTTCGTAGTGTAGGTGGTGCTGGGGTTTGAACCCATGTCCTTGCACATGTTGGGCGAGCACCATAACCACCAAGCCACCACTCCAGCCCATGTACTGGTTTGTTTTAATACAGTTAAACCAGTTCTTAGTTGGTTTCTATGTTCTCTTTCCTCCCTCCTTCCCTTCTTCCTTCCTTCCTTCCTTCCTTCCTTCCTTCCTTCCTCTCTCTCTCTCTCTCTCTCTTTCTTTAGTAGGGATTTAACTCATAGGTGCTAATACCACTGAGCCACATCCCTAGACCTTTTTGTTTTGAATTTTGAGAGAAGATCTTGTTATGTTGATAAAACTGGCCACAAAATTGCTAACCTCCTGCCTCAGCCTCCCAAAGTCACTGGGATTACAGATGTGTACCATCTCCAACTCAGTTACAATTTTCTTAAGTCTATTTTTACTTTCAACTTATCTTCATATTTATATTTTATCTTTTGAAATAGCATGAAATTGGAATTTTAAAACTATCTTTAAAATCCCTGTGTTTTTATAGGAGTATTTTACCACTTATATTTATTATGACTACACATTGTGGATTAACTTTACCATATTATTCTGTACCCCACAATTTTTATTTTTTTAATGTCTTATTTTCTCTCATAAGCATTATTTTCTTAATCTTTTTTGGGCTTTTTAACTTAAATATTATTCCTTTTAAATATTATTTCAGTGATCACTCTGTATTATATCATACATTCTTGACTTAATAATTTCAATACTGATCATTAGTTTTATCTGATTCTGGACTATGGAGAAACTTTTATAACACTTACTGTCAATCTACCCATTCTTGATTTAGAGCTAAATACTGTCAGATTTTTTAAGATAATAATTTACATTATTATTCCACATATTATTTTGCATTCTTATTTTCTAAGATAATTATCCATTTTTTACTCAGTGTTTTCAATATGCTTGATTATTTCATGTATCTCAGGGCTTCCATCTGCAATTGCTTTTCCTCAAGATGCAGATCCATTGCTTAAAGTGTCCTTTGATGTGGTTCACCCGTGGCCAGTCCTCTGGGTTTGGGTATGTTGGCTAACATTTGAATTCCACACCTAGTCTTGATGTACAATTGGACTGGGGGTAGCATCCTAGGGTGGCAGTAATTTCTGTTCAGTTCCTTACTATCTTTTGGCTGATGCTATAGCTGTCAGAGAGGCAGCTGTCTATCACTTGTTTCTCTTCAAAGGTGATCTGTCTTTTTCTCTGCAGCTTTTAATCTCTTCTCTTTGTCTTCTACTTTCAGGGCTTCTTCAGGTGTCTAGGTATGAATGCTTTTGTTGTCAGTACAGGTCATTCTTGGTATTGTGCATTCTGTGGGTTTTGGCAATTGTATAGCAATATCTATCCATTATTTTATTATTATACAGAATAGTTTCCCTGCCCTAAATTCCTCGGTGGTGCTCCGCCAATACATTCTCCTGCCCCATCCTCTGGCTCTATTGTTTTGCATTTCCAGAAATGTTATAGTAAGAATCATTTTATGGTCATTCTACTTCTCTCTTATTTTGCATTTTCCAGGATTCACATAGTATGTAACCTTTTCAGGCTTCTTTCACTTAGCAATCTGAATGTAAGATTCCTCTTTGCCTTAAAAGGCTTGCTAGCACATTTCTTTCTTTTTTTTTTTTTAAACAACTTTATTTAGTTTTTCACATGGCCTTAGTTGCTCCAACACTCAGTTGTGTACGTGGTGCTGGGGTTTGAACCCGGGTCCTCGTGCTTGCCAGGCAAGCGCCGAAACCGCTGAGCCACCGCTCCAGCCCGCTAGCACATTTCTTGCTAGTACTGAGTGATATCTAATTGCTTGAATGTACCACTCTATTTTTAAAATTCATTTTCTTACTGAAGAACACCTTGATTGCTTCCAAATTCTGACAATTACTAATAGAACTGCTATAAATGTGCCCACTTGTGTGTGCACAAAGGTCTTCAATGTATATCATCAGACGTTCCTATTTAAGTTTAGGCTTTTTGAAATGATGGATTACGGTTGTCATCAGTTCTTTTCTTCATTGTTGTTTTCATTTGCATTCATTTATTAATGAGATTAATATCTTTTCATATACTGAAATGCCGTACATACTTCTTCTTTAGTGATTTGCCTGTTTATGTTCCTTTTGCATTTTAAAATTCATTTTCTCTTCAGATATTGCCTCCGTTTCTATTCTGGGTTTCCTTTTTGTAAATTCAGTAGAAGAATATTCTTTCATTGTATTCATATCTTTCCTCTTTTTTTGACTAGACTCACCACGTTTCTTAATTTCCCTTCTAAAATTTCCTTTTTTTTTTATCTGCAGCATTCTGTATTTCTTTTGACCAATTGCTTCAGTTCACTACTGACAGAAGTACATCTTCTGGTGTGTTCAATGTGTAGTCAAATCTACCTTTGTGATTTTCCTTTTGGTTACGATGCTTTCATCTCTAGAAGTTGTGCATCATTATTACTCAGTGCTGTCACTGCCATGGTGTTACTCTCCGCTAAAAGTTTCAACCTCATTTTGATTTCTTTGGCACAACTATTTTATCATCCACATTTCACAGTTTCTGTATCTGAAATAGGGGATCACTGCTGCTGATTCTCACTCCTGACACCTGTACTTAAGTCCTTAGTCTTTAAGGTCATCGTCCTTGAAAAAAATCATGTATGGCGGCCACCTAGTGTTTTTATGAAAGTATTTTCCTTCAAAGATTTGGATCTTTTCCTGCTAGGCATGTGGGGTACCACTGGTCCCTAATAATTTTAGACCAAGTTCATGGCCTGCGCTTTCTTAGATTGCACTGGTACAGTCAATTTGTACTTCCGTTTGTGGGAGCTAGTGCTTAGTTTACAGCTTTCCAGGGATAAGCATTTTCCTTATCTTTGTGTGTTCCCTTTTCTGCTTGGTATTAAAGGAAGTCCTCTGTCCCACTGAGAGCTGGAATGTAATAGTGTCAATTCATGCACTCTCTTACCTTGAGCCTGTAGTGGTTCAGAATCCAGTTTAACAAGAATCCCTGTGAGTGGCTACCAACAGCACACCGCCCCTTGATATTGTTTCTGTGCAGATTTTTACTTCTGTTGTTATTCAGGTGTTGGGCAATCAAAACTGCCCTTCACATTCTTTGTTGATTCTCCTAGGGAGACAGATGCCCTCTGGACATGAGTAACTGTCTTCTCTCGAAATTTGTGTGTTCTTACCTCCAGGTTGGCTTGATTTTGATCTGAAAATTTCTCACCAACTTTTAATGGCCTTTTGATGGTTTTAAGAAAATATGTATTTATAAATCTCATTCAGAACTTTCTATTTGTTCTTAAACAAATTGGTCTAACTAACCTAGTCTGTCATGTCCGAAAGCCAATGATCCTTAAAAGACTTTGTTTTAAAAGAAAACACAAAGAAATCTTTTCTCTGTCACTTGTCATTTTATTTAGAAGATCTTATATGAGGGGCTGGAGCACGGCTCAGCAGTTTCAGCGCTTGTCTGGCAAGCATGAGGACCCGAGTTCAAACCCCAGCACCATGTAGTTGTTGGAGCAACTAAGGCCATGTGAAAAACTAAATAAAGTTGTTTCTCTCTTTTAAAAAAAAAAGTTCTCATATGAAATAATATTGATATGCCAAGTGTGTTATCAATTGCATAGTAGGAAACTATTCTAAATATTTGGAGTCCTTAATTGGTAGATTTTCACAAATAGAATATGTCTAATCTCTTTCAATTCTCAGCAGACCCTGGAAAGTTAAAATTGTTGCATTTCAAAAGAAATGGGTGTATTTAATATAAATTGCTGTAATATGGTTCTTTTGATCATTGTATTATGATTTAAGTCAGACATCTTCATTGTTTGGGCAATTGCTCCAAACCCATGAAAGATGATATATATTCCTCTGGCAGGAAACCAACATGCTGGGTTGGGTGCTGGGTTATTTAACCACCCTGATAAATAATTTACACTTGGGATATTATACAGAAACCTTTTCAATTAACTTGTGTTGACAGAGAAACTAAATATAGTGTAGTCAGTGAAAAAAATTTAACACATTCTTGTCCCATTAGGTAAAAACAATCTTATTCAAAATACTATCTACTCTAGGAAATGAATATATTTAAGACAAAAATTGAAAATAATAATTGTAGACATAAGAATTAATTATATACTATTGTTTTGGATTTAGAGAAAAGTTTAACATTTTCTCACACATTTTTAGTTCACTAAAAGTAGCTTCTAATAACTAAAGGCTCTAAATTCTGAAATATTTTGGCTTAAACCCTGGGAGCATCAAGGCAAGTTTTCTGAAGGCCCATTACCTCTATAATTAAATAATAGGGAAATCTTACAGTGTTATTAGAAGGATTAATGGTAATATAAGTAAAATATCTCAAAAATAAAAGTAATTACTCTGGAAAAGACTTTCCCTAGTGAGTTTAATCACATGTTCCATTTGGTCCCATTAATTGGTGATCTGTGGTCTAACAGATTTGCAAGCATATATCATCAATTTAAAAGGAAAATAAGCCCGCCTAAGTTTATGCACTTATATATAAACTTGAAAATTGATTAAGAGTCAGTAAATACTGGGTACTGACTGCAGAAATAATTACATTGGCTTTTGCAAGTCATATTTAATCAGCTGAAATAGGCTGCTTATTGGAATACACAGAACTCCAGAAAAAACTGGAAGGTATGGAGACAAATACAATTTGAACTATAAAGAAGTGTCCACAGGAGTTGGTGGCAGTATTCAAGTTTTCAGCCTTTAGTACTTTTCTGTAGACATTCTAGCTCGCCTCGTACTAATTCCCCATAAGCAATGATTGCATTTATCACGAACGAAATGCACTTGCTCACAGGCTCTGTGTTGCTTCCCATTCCTGCTGTTGAATGAGACTGAGCAGGACCCCAGAGCCCTTCACCTGCCAGAGGGGCTCTCTTCTCATTGTGAATGGGGAACATTTTCCTTGAGCACAGGAAGGGTCTATCAGAAAAACTAAATCAGTTCCATCAACCGGAACCATCAATAGGGTGGTAGGCATCTTAGATTTCAGGCTACTAATTGATCAATTAATTAACTTCTCATTTTGTGTATAATTGACACATGATAGCTCCATGGCAGATGGTATTGTGTAAAGAAGGCTAAAACACCCTCCTGCCTCAGTGCACCCACAGTCTGGTACTTGAAGACTTATACCTAGCCTTGAACTCCCCTCTTACCTCTACTTTTCTGATATAACTTGCATCAGAGAAGAAGTAAATATTGCTAAGGTATCTGGGGATTCTATGATGAAGGTCTTTCTAATCCATTCATGCCACCCTTATGCAGGATAACCCTTATGCAGGATTATCCAGCACAAGTCATTCTGTGGTCTTAATCTCGTGGCCTGCTAAAGAAAGCCTAGTATTTATTACTTTTGTCCTAGATGTAAAACAGCTGTGATAAATTAATCAGCTCACCAGAAATCTCATATTAGGAAAGGTCCTGATCTAGAAATATTCCCAACCATCAGTCTTTC
Source organism: Aplodontia rufa (assembly GCA_004027875.1). NCBI lineage: Eukaryota > Metazoa > Chordata > Mammalia > Rodentia > Aplodontiidae > Aplodontia > Aplodontia rufa. The sequence goes on along the minus strand of PVKS010000785.1, from coordinate 43,800 downwards.
TAAATATGAGTAATATATTCCTTATTCCTACCTGTTTTGGAGTGTGGTTGGTTCACTTGGCCCACTTCTATTTCTCTCTGAGATATAGTACAGCCAAAATGTTTCTTCAGCCAGACTAGCAATATTTAAATGATAAGCATATATTAAAAAAATAAAAATGCCACACCAAAAGCAATAGTTCTGCAAAACAGAATACATAATCACAAGGCTAACCTTAAAAGTAGCTTTAGGAGCATAAATTCTGCTCAAGGATTCGCCTACTGCAAATGTTCCTGGTCATATCACCAAACACTCAATCTCAGAATGAACTTCCTCTGATCTGATTAATAGCTAATGAAGATTCTGGTTATTATTTGGCTCTCCAAGTGGGTTTCTTTACTGGTATAAAACTTATTATCAAGGAGAGATTTTTCCATTCCTTTGTTGGTTTCTCATTATTGACAATCATTTCAACAAATTCAAATATCTGAGGCTAAGGCTTATACATTGTGTAACTGTAATTTCACCAAAGAAATGTTGTGCTGGCTGCCTTGCTCATTAGTCCTCTTGTCCCCACCCTTTCATGCTGTAACACCCAGTTTTTCTGTCCACGTCCTCCATAGATGCCATGGCTTGGTCATTGGCATGGTGGCTTATATTTGCACTTTTATGTTTTTCCTCTCTGGTCAGAAATACGTAGTATATTTTCTTTGTAGGAAGCAGAATCCTTCCCAGATATTTTAAGAACACACACAGAGAGAAAGAGGAGACCATAGTGAAAGGAGTTCCCTACAAAATAATGGGAAGGGCTGGAAGAATGAGGTTAGCTATGAAGCAGGAATGACTCTAAAATGCTGAAGAAGTGACCTGCTGGGGAAGTTCCTGCTTTCTGCCATGACTGGGCAGGTATGAAACTCGGAGTCTTCTGATTACAACACAGAGCACCATAGCCATGATCCTGGAGAAGGAAATTGTGATCAGGATGCCACCACCTTGACAGCAGCCATAACTCAACACCCCTAAGAGGTGAGCCAACAGAGAATCATCCAGCAGTCTGCCCCATTGCCTGCAGTCACCAAAACAAGACAAAACACAAAATGCATATCTGAATTAAAAGAGGTGACTATCTCTGTGAACTTTCGTGCCAGTAGAAAATGGCCAAGAGGCACTAGGAAGAAGGCACCCTTCTCAATTCTGTCAAAAGTTTACCTTAGGGGCACCTGTCTGGTAGAAAATAGTTTTCTACCTCAATGTGGCAAAGTAGTGTGTGTTTGGTTTTTTTTTTAAACTTTCTACCCTAAACGAGATAAAAAAGGCACTTTTAGATAGGAAAGAAAAACTGAACACCAGTGCACCATTTCCAAACATTTCTTCCCATTCTATTTGTCTTAACAATGTTCCTCTAAAATTGCACATGACCTACTGTTTGTATGTAATATCTAAATGCATGTGTAGGTAAGCATTGACCATATTATAAAAATTTTACCCTAGAGTTGATTCTAAGTTATACTTAGTGTAATTTACTACTCAAAATTCTGATTTCTACTATCTCCTGCTGCTGCTGCACTAATGATTAGGTATTTAATATGCATACTGTTGAACCTACTTACGTCATAAGTGATATGAAAACGTAGCAAGACAAATTCCAGCTGAAAAGAACATTCTCATTTGGCTTCCTCCCTCCCACATTCACTTTCATGAGATGTAGAATCCCAAATCAATATTCCTTTTATTTCTATTGTGCTACATATTTTTCTTAGTAAAATATTGTCACTTCTTTGTAGCTTTCAATTACTTCTTCCAAAATATCCAAATGCATTAATCTTGCTTTTTTATATATATAAAAAAAATATATATTTTACTAAGAGAACCAGAGTAAAAAAAAATAATGCATTCAGATAATAAAAAATACACATCCACACCTTCTCCAAAAAGGCCTCGGTGACTTTTGCAACATCCCAACTTCATTTATCTATAGGATGGCTCTTGACAGCTTTGTGAGAACCTTTTAAAGTTCAGCCAAGCCAGCTGCATGATCAACACAAAGACAATAGCTCCCACACACGGGGTTACATGGATTAAAGAGTCCGATCCATCAGTAAATCTGCCAGATGGCAGTGGAAGAAAGCTTGTAACTCTCTCACTTTCATTTCAACAGCAGCAAACAACGTTCAATGTTTAAAATAAACTCTTCCAGATGAGCTAAAGATAAACTCTGAGGTGGGTGGACTTGGGCTTGCTGAGCTGCAGCTCTGAAGTGTTTGATTACATTAACACAAAACCCCCGGGTAGGACCTGCTTCTGTCAACAGATTGCTTAGACTGGGACACTTACTACGCGAAGCCATTTCCTGTGCTTTCATGGGTTGGTGGCAGAAACTTGCTTTGGTTTTTTCACAAACTAATAATTATTATAGACTTCTCTGGGCTCAGCATTTTCTCAAGTCATGTATACAACTTCAAGATGTAACTAAGATGCCACCATGCATATAGGTCTGTGCAGATAGCATCTCAAATTTGTTTGTTTACCATTCAAAATTCACCTTATTCATCTTACTGCTCTCATAATAGTAAAAACGGGGGTATTAGAAAGGTTTAGAATCAATCCACCCTGTTAATAGCTGGTGCTTTAATTGACTTTTTCATTGCTGTGACTAAAAGACCTAAGAAGAACAGTTTTAGGAGAAGAAAAATTTATTTGGAGTCTCATGATTTAAGGGTCTCATTCCATAGACAGCAGGCTCCATCCCTGCAACTGAATATCATGGTGGAAGAGTGTGGTGGAGGAGAGTGGTTCAGGGCATTATAATTAGGAAACAGAGGGAAACTAAGCTCAGCTCACCAAATATGTAGTCTGAAGTCAAGCTCAGGATGACCTCCTTCCTCCAGCCACACACTACCTGCCTTCGGTTACCACTCAGTTAATCCTTTTCAGGGGATTAATGTACCAACTGGGTTAAGGCTCTGATAACCTAATCATTTCATCTCTAAGCTTTCTTGTATTCTCTTACACATGAACTTTTGGGGAACACCTCCCATCCAAACCATAACAGCTGGATACCTACCTAGGAGTATATCAAAATCAATAATAAAGTTCTGAGTACTTTCTTAAGTCTGAAAATATAAAGGAAAATAGGAACGTGTTTTTGTTGTTTTTTAATATACTCAAATATCGGCAAGTTCAGGACAGATTGCAATACATCATATATAACATGGCAACTTCTAAAGAGAAAAAATAAACAGTTGAGAAAACTATTAAGTATTCAGGAACTTATCTATTTAATAAAATTAGAAGGAGCTTTCAAATAAAGGGAGAAACAAAGCTAAAAATGAAATACAATTTTCAGTACCAACTACAATACACTTTCAGACCACATATATAAAATAATCATTTCAGCACATTGGTATATTTTTTTAAAATACAATAATTCCCAAATTTAAATTAAAAGTCTTTGGAGAAATATGATTTACTGCACAGAAAATATTTGTCTACAGTTCCTCCAAACAGAGACTTATCTGAAATAAGAATGATAGCTCTTTTCTATAAAATATGAACTCTCTTATTTGAAATTGGTGATATGCTATTTGAACTTGAAACATATAGTTTTTTCATTCATTTACCTATTTGCTGATTGAAGGCTAAGAGTTTAATTGCCATATTTGTTATTTTCAGAACATGGATTTATTTGGAATTGCAGACTATAATTATGTTATTCTCTTAATACCACAGTCTATGATTTCTAACATTTTGTCTTTTAAAATGGACTCAAAGTCACTTGCAAAGGATTAAATGCCAATATCTTTTATGTGTTTACAATATTTATTTTTAGTTATACGGATAATTTGAAACTTTGTCCACAGTAAATTTCTAGTAATTTGCCTTCATTTAATTGTGGCAGAGTGCTTAGCTTGTCATAGGCATTGTCTTTCTTTGTGGACTCGTAGTTCATGGGTTTGTATTATGACTACTAACTTGTATTATGATTAGTAACGAGCACAGCTAGTACATGTATACCCATTTTGTTTGAGTTTTCTTTGTTTCCTCTTGCATCCCCAGACTCTAGGATAATGTTCCTGATACGTGGTAGGTACTGAAATATTTGTTAAATGAAAAAATGAATGGTACACAGCTTGCTCTTGCTGAGTACATAATAGAAGAGTAGGAAGCAAAGGTGTGGGTGTATCATAGAGGGGAGCCCGGCAGCCTAGAACATTCACCTGGTATGGGCCCTCTGTCAATATGTTTTTTAGAAAGAATGGAGAATCAGTTATTACAGCAAGTCCTTTACATGGAGGTCGCTTGTGTGATTCTACTGTAATTTGACTAAACATCTGGCTTAACAAAATCTCTTCCTTACTGTCTGCATAAAACTGAGTACACCTTCTAAATTTCCTCTAGGAATTAAATACCTTCCTCCATGTTAACCTGTAACTAATTTAACTCCCCATTGCCCAGAGGTTTGTGAAACATCTGAAGCTGTCTGTGAGGCCAAGCTCCTGAAGGATGATTAGTAACATGTTCTCTCTTCAGTGTTCCTTAGGACATTTGGAATCAATTCAATATTTAAATACCGATTCTCTCAGATCTCTGGCCAGACCCAGCAGGTTTGACAGAGGAGGGAGTTAGAGGCAGATAACTGCTATTCCTCACACCAGAATCTATAGCCAAGGATAGATTTAAAAATACAGACTTTGGTCTGCAAAGCAAATAGTCATATAAGATTGAAATTAAGGAAAAGAATAGCAGCAGCCTTATAGAGTAATAGAAGTTGCCACATACACAACTACTGCCATAAACAGTGTCTTACAACAAACAAAAAGTGAGAGCACTGAGCTTATAAGACTATACCAGTTGTTTAAGTACAATAGAGTGGCCTGGACTAGCTCAGAATGGATTCTACATTCTTAAAATATTGTAAAAAATAAATACATAAGAATATGTAACAGATTGTATCTTCCCACACAACCTTAAATATTTACAATCTGGCTTTTGACAAAAAAAGTTGTTGGTCCTTGGTTTAGAGTTTTGTTCCTATCACGTGTACTCACCTAACCATCTCAATTGCAAGTAACTGAATAGCGATGATTAGGTGCATCACGGAGGGAGAAATGAATTGCTATCCATGAAAGCATGTTTTCTAAATGCTTTACCTTCTCTGTCACTTTCATTCAGTGAGCAGTCCTTCAAAATAAGCATTTATAGCTCAGTGATAGAGCCAAGATTAAAAAAATAAAATGTAACAGCTGAGAATTAAAGTAACTTGCCAAGGTCACTGGGAGAGTAAAGTGGGGGAGTTGTTAATTAAACCCAATGTGGTGTTGTGTTCAAATTATGTTTTGTGAACATAAGAATTTGTTGCAATGAATTCTGTTATTATGCATGATTATAGCATACCAATAAAAATATACAAAGAAGTGAAACCCCTTTTCCAATTAAATGCTATTTAGAACCCCACTATGTAATATAGTTCCTCTGAGTGAAGTTGAGGCAGATGGCCCAGCAACCTCACCCCTTCTCAGAACAAGCTGCTTGAAAAAGAAGTCAGTTTAAAAAAAAGAAGAAGAAGCCAAGATTCAGTATGAAAAATGGGCTTGCAACTCATTTGTTCAATTAGCTGACAATGTACAAGCAATGCTTTGCTGACAGTGAGAGTAAGTTTCAAAGTAACACAAGAGCTTTCTCCTTATTTCTTTCCCCAGTGAAATGGTTAGAAGTGAGTCAGAATAAGGGGGAAAGAAGCAAAGGACTGGAAGAGTCTTTAAAATCTAACTAGTCAGACTGGCGCTATTTGTCCCGGATTCCGACGGACCCAGCGGTGGGAAGGACATCTTCCTAACGGCAGCTCATTTTACCTTAATAGTTGGTGTTCCCAGACAAGTTTTTAGTTTTCCATCATGATAAATTAATGTACCCTATTTTATTGTGGTGCCACAAACAAGCCCTCTGAAAGGTTCAAAAGATCCAAATCCCCTGAAAAGCATCAGGTATCAAAATGCAGCCAGAAAAGATGGTATTAAATGAAAAAAAAAGAGGCTCCTTTTTAATGAAGTCGAGGTGTAGGACAGATTTATTAGCTTCCATTTTTCCAAGTTGCATTTTGTGTATTTCCTGACCACATTTCCAAGTTCAGCAGGTCTTTGTAGGATTACCTTTTAAAATAGTGTTTCAAAGAACTTGATGCAGCTACACCTGCAGACACACCTGTGATGATAGAAAGTTTCTCCTATTCACAATGCAATGCTCTAACAGAAAACAGACCCTCCGTGTGATCTGCAAAGTTCTTGGCATTCTTGAAAACACAAACACATTCTTGAAAACACAAAGCCAGGCATCAGAAATGACCTTAAAAATAGTAACCCATCAAGAACTAGCTCAGGCCAAATGGTCCTGAAAAGTCAATCACGCTCTTTATCCATATCATAATTCCCTTTCCAATTAGGAGATGGCAAGACAAACTAAAATTATTAGTCGGTAGTTGTGATGCCTTCTCACAGATGCCTGCATACTCCTATGTGGGCTCAGCTACTTTTATGCACTTCACTCATTCTTTGTTTTACTCCCTATTAGATACTATACTTTGAATCTTAAGGTAGAAAAACTAGTAATAAATCACCTTCCCTCAGGAATTCTTATTCTAATTTCCTAACTGGATTTGTGAATGAGCACAGTCCAAGCAAATCTAAGAGTGTATTCCACCCTTAAAGAATGTAAGTAAAAGCCCAGAGAAGGGGACAATTTCTATTCAGGACTGTTATCCAATGGAATGATTAGAGATATACTCTCCAATATGATAGTCACTAGACATGTACCTATTTACATTTAAATAAACATTAAAAAACGGTCAGAAATTCAGTACTCAGTTACATTTCAAGTACTCAGTTCCACATCTAGAGTCTACCATGTTGGACTGTACCAATAGAATCTTTCCATTATTATTGCAGAAAGTTCCACTAGACAGTGACAAACTTAAGAGTATAAGGCAATCTGTCACCAGTTCATGAAGATACTCAAATGTATACTGAAGAGTTTAAATTTCAATAAGAAGTTTATAAACTGCTATATTCTACAAAGTCCCTTTAGGAATAGCCTTGGGTACAATAACAGCAGAGGCTAATGAGGACATGAAAAAGGACTGCATTCAATGACACTTCTAAAGAAATTCACAATGAAGAATCTGCATCAATATGTTTATTGAAGTAAGATTTGTATGTACACACCAGGCATGTTGTTTCCACACAAAAGTCAGAGTTGTAGTGAAAATACTTAACTTTGTTGCCATGAAACATAAAGATATTTGAAAAACATTTTATATATTTTAAGTTAACAAATTCTTAATTAAATTTTCAAAATATAATTGCATTCATTATATTTATGATATACATTTAAAACGTATTTACTGCAATTCTGATAAAACAAAAATAATTTTCCAAGAACTTGAAAATATCCCCATGTACCTTATAGCAGTATTACTGTAAACCAAAATTGTTTTTCTAAATATCAAGTGCACAAGCCACACCATTCCTGATCATAGATATAATTGATATATTTCATAAACATCTCTTTTATTAGTTGTTCCTATTTTAATATGCCAACCATGACTTCACTGATATCCCAGAGTTTTCTTGCTACAGATTCATCCATAGCTTTGGGCAATAGTTCTTCCTCCTTACAATCCCCAAAGTACCTTCCTGACACACCTTCCACCTCAGGTGAAGAGGCTAAGTAGATGGAAGTCTGGGCACCTTCTAGTGGTGTTTTGAAAAAGGCCCACGACACCAAATTGAAGAGTGGTTTGACCAGCAGTGGAATGTGTATGTGTCTCCCCAGATTAGTCCGCACAATGCCTGGATGCAACACGTTGACAGTAACATTTGTGCCTTCTAAGCGGCGGGCTAATTCTCTGGTAAACAGAATGTTGGCTAGTTTGCTCCGGCTATAACAGAAGCTTTTATTATAGTTTTGTTCACTGTTCAAGTCTTCAAAGTTGATTTCCCCATATTTATAAAGTTTAGAAGAAACGACCACAATCCTGCTGGGAGCTGAGCTCTTGAGGAGTCCAAGGAGAAGACTGGTGAGCAGGAAGTGCCCCAGATGGTTCACTCCAAACTGCATCTCAAACCCATCTTCCGTCTTTGTGTAAGGGCACTGGAAGACCCCTGCATTATTGATCAAGACATCCAGCCGAGGCTCCTCCTTTAAACATAAAGAGAGAAGGGAAGAATTATGAATATAGTCTTTGAATTTCTTTCTATTCATGATGAATATGTTTTAATAAAAAAAGAAACTTGAGATTGAAAATATTTTAGTTTTTAGCCTATGGATCACAGAACTATTTGAACACTGCCAATTTTGGCTTTCATTAGTGGGGGAAAGGATTCCTTTGGAGAATTTTCCTTGGGCAAATACTGATAGTCATAATCTCATCCCACAGCTTCTTTTTCTCATTTATTAAATAAGAAAATATTTATCCAGAGTAACCTGTCATTAAGAGATGTAGAAATTAAATACAAGGTAGAATTTCTGGTCTTCTGCTTTTGTAACTTAACAATTACAAATATGTATACCATGGTTTCATTAGAAAGTCAATTATCTGATCAATTCCAAGATCTTTTTTAAAAGAGAAACATGGTTAATTTGGGAAAGAAGCATTCCTGATTCTATATTTCTGTCCTTAATTTCAGGTGAACTAAAAAAACTATCAGTTTGGGAGTTATCACGTTAATGCTGAGATCATATCAAAATCACAATAAATATACCTATAATTTAACTCTTGTAAAATACTAAAATTTCATAAAATGTTTCTATGCACTTCTAACAACTGAAAGAGAAATGAAAACTAAAATGATCTTCATGCTTAATTGGGGCCTAGTCTTCAACTTTTTGCATGAAACCTTGTCATTTTTTTATAATTTTACAAGCAAACCAATGCTGGGTGACTTGCCTGGTGTTACAGTTCCTAAGCAGCAAAACAAAGAATCAGACCAGAGGATAAAACCTCTCGGCCCTAAAGCCCCTTCTCTTAACTAGGAAGCTAGCTTGAGCTTCTAATTGTGATTTTCAAAGCATAAAGATCATCAGCATAGTTTATTCCCAGACTTACTATGGACACCAGGTGCAAAGTTCAGATTGTCACACTGTACTTCTCCAAGTGTAAATGACAACATGGGAACAGAATGACTTCAAGGCATTTCCTTAAAACTGGGACCAGCAATAAAGGTCAGGGATGAAAAGTTAAGACTGGGGAGAATGTCATGAATAAATCAAAAAGTAAGAACAAAAATTATGTAGGTAATATAAAAAACATACAACACAGTAACCCATAAACACAAGTCTTACAATAATGGAGACAAAAGAAAAAGTCCTTTTTCCCCTATATGAAAATTGACTAAGTTTCAAGGGGCCCCCAACTTAGGAGATCTGTCATAATTCTGTACCTTGACCATACACCCCTGCATCTTCTAAAGTCCTAAAATTTAGATTCTTCTCATAGGAAGTCTTTTCATTCCTTAAATCATGTAAGCTGATCTTTCCTAGCCTTTCCGGAGTCCTGTTTCCTTTTTTGGACAGAGGAAGAAGGCATGCACAGCATGTTCCAGGTGTAAAGACTGGATGACCCCACGGTTAAATTAATTACAGGTCAAATTTCATCTTTCATGGGGCCCTGTACCGAGTTTAAGTGAAAAGAAAAAGGTGTTAAACTTCACAACTGTTATCAAAGCCTACCTATCAGGGATTAACAATTTCTCATTCTAACCTGTCTAAGACTCTTTACATTTTCCAATAGTCAACTTCAAAAAGAAGGCAAGAGTTCAAACATGGGGGAAGAAAAGGAGTGTTCTTTTTCACTAATCCTTTGGAAGGGTTTCCTGAATTAATTATTTCTGAGCCATCTTTCTTTGTTGGGTTAGAGTTATTTTAAGACTTCATGGTTTACTATTTTTTTTTTAATTCTAGGAGATAAATGACATTAAATATCAAGAATACCAACCTGTGGGAAGTCTACACTTCCACTTTATTCACCACATACTTTCTAATTATAGTCACCAAACTTCAGAGGCAGGCAGAAAGGTAAATGCTTAGAAACAAGAACAACTTTATTATCTCCTTATCCTTACCTTTCAATTGATTCTGCCCCAAGTTGCCAAAGTAGAAAAAGTATCAGGAATGTATACCCAGTCCCAAGATCCATTTCTAATGCTTTCAAAATCTCTAAGAGATTAATATTACCTCAGACTATCATATATAATGAAATACTAGCAATAACGATACAAACAAAACCCAACCCTCTGGAACAGTAATAGTTCCCAAGGTGCAACAGGAGGCTCTAAAGCAGGGCAGCTGCAAACTCCCAGGGTGTGCTGTGGAATACTTTAAATTTTTGACAGAAGTAGTGATTCTCTACTCAGTACCTAGAAGCTGGTAGCTATTGGTGGTTCACGGTTTCCACATTATGTTGTGCTGTACTCCTCTGTTGAGACCATTTCTTTTTTGTGTGTGTGCAACTGAGTTTTTAGCACTTAATAGCAGGTCCTCTAATAAACTGCAAGTGCATAGCAAAAAAATCCATAGAGAATAGGAAACAAGGGTGGCTGTATCCAATCTGATTCCAAGGTTAGAGAAGCTGGGGCAGCAATCAACAGGCACATATTTCCCATTAGTAATTATGGTTAAAAATGAAAGTTTTTTTCTTTGAACTGTTTATATTATTTTTCAAACAGCTGAGTTGTTAGGATATAAATATTTACTAGGTTGTTTGGATATAATTACACAGTAATTTAATTTACAGACATTTCTCTGGCTTAAGGGCATTTAAAAAAATCACTGTGGGAACCTTTTATTTCATACACCATCTATGACAGCTACCTTTAAATCTCCCTCTTCTGAATGCCCTATTGCAAATCACCTCTGTAAACAGCCGTTCTACCTCAGTGTCATCGGAGGGTGCCACTTCAGTGGACTATTGACCAACTGCACAGAAGGGTAACTTCAGTTCTCAGTGACTGGCAGGAAGAGTACAAGGCAGGGGCTGAAGCATGGGCTCTGAACAGACCACAGGTTAAGCTACTTCGCCTTTCCATGCCTCGGGTTCCTCATGTTGTAAAATGGAAACAATTCCTGCTTCACAGGGTGACCGAGAAGATTCAGTGATGACAGTAGCCAAAGGCATTTTATTTTTACTTAATAGTTTTTCTTTTTAAGTAGCTGAAATGCCTGGTGCATATCCTGGCATACAATAAACTCAATAAAGCAAAACGTATTATATTTCATTCCTGCTCCTGCTTGAGGCATGGTCACTCGGGTCCCAAGCTCCATTCTATTTGGTGGAAATCAGGCCAGAGTCTTGTTAGGGATGGCACGAACGAGTTCACTGGTGGCAGCAAGGGACACTTTCTTATTTCAACAAAAGAGAAACGCGAGGGTGGAAGAAATGGAAGCGTAGAGTGGTGCAGGACTCCGCTGGCACTCTCCTCCAGTGAGTGGCAGAAGGCATGTGTGACAGAAGGCACGGCTTGGCTCACATTCACTTCTGACAGAGGAAAACAATTCAGGTGCCAGGGGTGACTCGTGGGCCGTGCACACCTAACAGAATGTTAGAGTGGTTCGTTTTCCTCCGGGACCCCTTTCTTTCTCAAAGACCTGGGAGATCCGTTCCCTAGCTTCTCAGGGCTGCAGCTAAGCGGCTGCTCCTACCAAGGCCACCCCCAAGGTCACACCCCGGCTGCAGGCGGCCCCTCCGGCCCCGCCCCGTCCCGCCCCGCGCGGCGCCGCTCCGCCGACCCACACCTGCAGCAGCTCCTGGCAGAAGGCGCGCACCGAGCGCAGCGAGGCGAGATCCAACTCCTTGACGACCAGCTCGCCGGCCCCGCGGGCGTCCGGGCTCGGCCCGGGACCTCCGGCCTCGCAAACCTCGCGGCGGAGCTGACTCGCCGCCGCCTCTGCGCGCGCGCGGTCCCGGCAGCCCATGATCACCCGCGCCCCCAAGCGCAGCAGCTCGGCCGCCGTGGCGCGGCCCAGGCCGCTGTTGGCCCCGGTGATCAGCACGGTCTTCCCGTGCATGAGGCCGGGGTCCCCGTGTCCCGGCAGCCGCTGGACGCTGGAGCCCACGAACCGCCGGGCCGCCAGCCACAGCGCCCCGCCCAGTGCGGCCAGGAGTGCTACCGCGGTAGCCACCGCCATAGTCTTCCGGGCGGAGGGCCCCTGGCCCCCTGCGCTGGAGTTCCGGCGCCAAGCCTGCCTCCTGGCGCGAAGAACTCTGGGGCGCTGCCAGGCGTCGCCTGACGGCGCACGTGGGGCATGCTGGGACTTGTAGTTTCCCTCCCAAGGGCACCTGATTGGTTGGGGGAGTAGAGCTCCGTCGCGGGCCCTCCCCCTGGACCCTGCGGGCGCGTGAGGAAGGAGGGCAGCGTGCGCGCCATTTGTTGAGGCTGCTGGGTTCTCACCCACGGAAATCCCAGAATGGGGGCCTTTCCTCTGGTAATGTAGTGAATTCTTTGAGTGTATCAGCCTCCATTTAGGCTGAGTTGTAAAAACCCACTTTTTGAGGCTTTTACTGTGTTTTCCACCAAAGGCTGCTAGGAGTTGTAAACTCTCATGTGTTTACTGTCACCTTGTGTTAGGCTTTTATGGCTGTGACCAGAGTCCCTGACAAGAACCACTTAGTGGAGGGAAGAGTTGCTTTGGTTCATGGTTTCAGCTCAAGGTTGACTGACTCCGTCGCTCTGGCCTTGAGACGAGGCAAAACATGGCAGAAGGGCTTGGCAAAGGAAAGCGATCCTACTCATGGCAGCTGGGAACCACAGAGTGTGAAAGTGAGGAGCCGGGGACAAGATTTGATCTCTGAAGGTTCGCCTCAGTGACCTACTTCCTCCAGCCATGCCCCACCTGCCAATAGTTGCCACACAGTAATCCATTCAAATTAGTAATCCATCAAACTGATTAATCCCTTGATGAGGTTACAGTTCTCATCATTTAAGCTTTGCAGATTCCTGTATTTTCTCACACCTGAGCTTTTGGGGGACACCTCGCATGCAAATCTTACCAACCGTGATGACATTGGTGCATGTAGAAAAAGTCATCCTCAAATGTCTTATCTGAGATTAGCAGAGGTACAGTGATAGAAACCTGGACTTATGCTTAAACAGACGTTTGAGCAAAGCCACTCACAAATGCTTCCCTGGTACCTCTATAGACTGTTACATGTAATGATGCAGGACAAAGGTCTTTGTACACTGTAAAATTCTTTAAAAAATCTCAGGGTTTAGTACTACAGGGACCCATCTTTAGGTGTCATTGTTCATGACTTTTGACCTAGCAGCAATTAAAGGCATAATACTTTCATCTACTCAGCCACCGAATATGTGCCAGGTCCTGCCTGTGCCTCATGAAACCTGCAGAAAAACAAGATACCATTTTTGACTGCAGGGTGCTTGCTAGCCTGTACGGAGATCGCCCATCATCATTCCTGATCCTCAGTCTTCGGGGAGAAGAGAAACACACCATGTGTGGTTTAAAATAATCTCCCTAAATGATTTTAATAAATTATCCTTTACTCCCTTACAGTTGGGAAGAATATAACATGCAGCTCATAGTCATAATGCAAAGAGAAAAGACAGATTCCAGGAGAAGATGCCTTCTGAATACTGTGAATAGAGCTCAGAGGTGGGAAGGTTTGGTGGTGGGACCCTCCCCACTATCACTTCAAATTACACAAGGCACCAGGAACAGGAATCAAAAGAGGTGGTCCTTTACTTCACGCTCTTTCCCAGTTCGAAGCTGCCACTCAAAACTCACAGGCCCAAGCACATCTGTTTCCTCTTCCTCTTCCTCTTTACCTACCCACATCTTGCCCATCCTTCAAAGTCCATCTGAGATCTTTTCTCCCTGATCAGTTTCAGCCTCTGCTGAGCTCTGCTTCCTCAAATTCATGTATGACCGTAACTGGCACTAAGGACAAATAATCCTCTTCTGTTGGCTATTTGAGTTCACACACTCAACTTCCTCTATCAGACTGTTAAGAGTAAATTTCGTAAAGAACAAAAGTCCTCAAAAATGTGTCACAACTGATATATTTGGACTAGTTTTTCATGAACTTAGGAAGCAGATCAAAAGATGTGTGCCACCTGTGTTTTTTTCTCAACTACAGCCAAGGGTGGAGGAGAGATCTAGATAGAGGTAGCTATAGAGAGAGCAGAAAATAATATGAGGATAAAAGGAGGAGGAAAATGCTGATATTTGTGCTGTAACTGCTGTGTGGCTTATGCATGGAACCTAATGGAATGGCTAAGCCAAAGGCCAAGGAAATGGTAACATCTCTATTTGTAATGTTGTGTAACAGAGGAAAGAGACATGTTGCCCTTGGAGATCTGAGTATGAATGTTGGTCCTACCACTTATTAGCTCCACATCACTGGACAAGCTACTTGTTAATTTAGAATTTTGAGTTCCTCATTGAAAAAAAAAGGAAGGTAGTAATACTATGTCACAAACATTTAATTTGATAAGAAAATGAGGTAATACAAAAATTACCAGCTCACTGTCCCTAACATATGTATATTATGGTTAATAACCAATCAAGTTTTATTGAAAATAAAACAAAAATCATGACCGAATGATAGAGGCCATGATACTATATGTCATGTCACATTTTGAAGTAGTGGCCAATTTTGTTTTCCCCTTACACAAATATTGGCACAACTTGCCTGGTCCAAAGCCACAGTCTTCAATATGAAGCTCTACAGGTCAGAGGCAATTGACTCACCAAGAAAGCTTCAAGGAACCCTTCTCAGGAGGCTCTGTCTAGAACTCATCTTACAAAGTGCCCTGTCGTAACAATTAGGTGTTTTATTTCCAAATGAACAGTATGAAAATCGGTACACTCGTGCATGCAGAGTAACATTTTCATTTTGATTTGGTCAAAAGGCCGGTCAAAGAGGCAACAGAATAAAAAGTTTCAGTTTTCAAGAGTGCACTTAATAATACACATTCTACCTTTGAAAATCACTACTCTAGATGATGATTCATTCCGTGTCCAACTTCCAAAAATGAGCAATGTTCTGTGAAACTAAGTAAGCTTCTCAAGCAGCCTCTTAATCATTCAAGTATTCATATTCTAAATTTTCCTAAAGAGTCATTATGACTTACACGAGGACAGGTGCAATGACTTTCAACAGCATTGACAAATTGAAGGTAACTTGATAGTTGAAAATGTTTAAAAAAATGAAGGGAAAACCTTTCCAAAGGAGCTGGTTTTTAGGTCCAGTCTTCTAAAAACACCTGATTTCTCTAAATATCCAAAGGAAGTATTCTCTGTATTACCAGACTGTCATAGTTTTCTCACTTGTCTCCATCCCTAAGTGTGGTATTTTTGACCAATGCCATAAGGTACATGAGCTGAGATGGTACCTAATTTCTGTGCTCCTTCAATATGGAACATCTGGTCATCAAAGAAGATATGGGGCCTAATCTTCACTAAGATGGGACCTTTAGGGGCTCCCGCAAGAAAAAGAGCTTCGTCAATCTCTAGACCCCAGCGACGAAGAGTCTTTAGCACTCGGGCACCTGAACTGGCTGCGCTTCGAGCTGTAACCAGGTAGGTCCTGATAGGACAAAGTAACCGTTCATCTTTGGCATAAAACTTCTTTTGTAGCCTTCCTAAATCTTCTAAAAAGCCTTTCAAGGGACCCTGTAAAAGGAACATATATCACAGTTATAAACCAGTCAATCAAAGGAAGTGATCAGTGAAATAGCTTGTAAGAGCTTATGAACAGATATAATACTGCATAGCCTTCAGTGTTTCTAGGCTGAGAGAATAACACTAAAACTCCCTGTAATTCGAATATATTTCCTGTTAGGCAATATCCTTGCATTTCTGGCATAAACCTAGATTAATCATATGATTTATCATTTAAACCAAGATATTTTAACATGTGTAAGAACATTCCATAAATAATTAAACCAAGACAATGAACATAAACTATCCAGGGTAAACTGATATAGATGATCACACTCTAAACATTAGTTGGTTGCCAAAAGTGCTACTCTTAAAAATTTTTTGTGACTTGCACACTTTAACCATAAAAATATTCTCTTTCATCTAGTATAAGGTAGTTTTTAAAATTTTGGCCTGAATTGAGTCTTGTTTTTTATTGTATGTAGTTCCTTCATATATTTTCATACCTACTTTCATTTTCAATCTTTCTGAACATTTAGTTTTGGCTGTGTTTTTTCTCTGGAGCATAGAAGTTGATTTTGCTATGAGATATAATCTGGGAGTCTTTTTTAAGACAATAGTTCAGTTTAATGCATTTACATTTATTCATATTACATGTGTACTTGATATCGGTTCTACTTTGTGATTTTTACCACATTTTCCAATTTTAAAGATTTTAAAAAATCATTAAATATCTTTCTCCTTTGTATGTATGTGCATATGGTTCCTCTGACATTAGAATCTTTGCAAAAATCTTCTATTGGTCACATTTATAACTGTAACTTTTTATAGAACCCTCGGTCCACCATTTCTTTTAAATTCTTGGTTTATTATTATTTACAATGAGAAATAGATTATTTTTCAATATTTCTATCTCTAATCCTCTGCTTCTCTATCATCTAATTTTAGTCACTTTAACCTTCTTCAATGTTTATGTTTGTGTTATTAAATATTCATGTTTTTAATCAACTTTACACTTTATCCTTTGACTGTTGTAGCTGAAAACATCAGAATATTTAACTTTCTGTAACCTTGTTTCTTTTTTCCATATTTTTCTATTTCTCATTGGCTATATAAATACTGCATTATTAGGACACCTAATATTTGCTTCTTCCTCCCATCCTGTTACTCTAGTCCCTACAGTTTTAGTTTTAAATATGTGGTTAAACATATTCGATGTCCATTTGTGCCTGAGTGAATCCAGTCATCCACATGTTGGCTGTCCTACAGTAATAGTTTTCTTCATAAAAATCTTATGAAAGTAGTTCTTGAGAATTGAGTGTGTTTTCAGCTCTTTGGTGGTTTTTCTGCACTTCAGTGAGCTGTTGGCCACATATGGAATCCAGGATTTATATTCTATCTCCATAACATCTGATAAGTAGTCTTTTGCCATGAAATGTGGCTGTTGAGAAGTTTGAGGGAAGCTTAATAACTATCCACACCTGCCACCAGTAATGTTGGTTGGTCTTTGTGGGCAAACAGCCCAAAGAACTATTCATATTTGTAATCAGATCATTTCACTAAGTGGTTTCAGTGATAAGCATTGTAGCTCCATTTCCCTATCACACAAAGTGGACTTTCATCTCCAATATTTTAATAATTTAAAGTATGTTATAAAATCTAATAATTGAAGAATATTTTCTTGACGTATATTTTTACATAAATTTGCATCTTAATTAACCACACTCACCCAAAATAATCTGTTTTACTTCAGAAATGCCACTTATGCATATGTTGGACTTTCCCTAAGATCTATTTCTGCCATTTTTCTCTCTAAAATATTATTTTCAATTCTACTCATTTAGCACTATGCAATTCATGTTTTATTTTCTCTTTTCCTGATTATTTAATTTCATTTCTACCTTATGATTCTGCTTTTCTATTAGGTTTTTAAAAGTCATGGCAAATTATCAGTCACAGTTTTCTTTGTTTCTTTTCAGAGAGAGGGACAGTGAGAGGGAGACAGAAAGAGAGAAGCATTTTATTTAGTTTTTCATTTGGCTTTTTGTTGCTCAGGAGCTTCGTTGTATACGTGGTGCTGGGGTACAGACCCATGTCCCTGCACATGCGAGGCAAGTGCTGAAATCGCTGTGACAGCGCTCTGGCCATCAGTCACAATTTTCACCTGAAGTGTGGTAACTTTTCCCAGTGAGAATTCTTCATCTATTATTATTAAAATATGTTTCTTTGTTTGTTTTTTTGGTCTGCCTTTTTCTCCTAGCATCTTTGCATGTTTTCTCTTTTCGTTATTTGTTATGGGTTTTCTTTTCTTTTTTTCTTTTCTTTTCCCTCCCCTTCCTTCTTTCCCTTCCTCCTTCCTTTCTTTCATTCATTCTTTTTACTTGTATCAAACACATGGGTTTTCCTTGGAACAACTGGTGATTTTAGTGGAAGGTCAAGGGTAGTATTTGAAGACCGTTTTTTCACAATTCATGGGCTTCCTTCTTTGCTATCACAAAAACCAGTTGTTTTCTGGAAACATGATCCCTTGTATTTGGTTGGTTCTGCTTCCTCTGAGGCTGTATATATGAGAAAAGCAAGTAAATTTACTTTCTAAAGGTGAGAGGCATAAGTGCAAGTGAAAAAAAATGACTGTTTTTCTTTTTTGTTTTTTGGCAACAACAGCAAAATTGGTGTAATGATTATTGACAGGAGCCACCCTGGTCACAGTTTGTCTCTGACACACAGAGGGGCACTGTTCCCCTTGTTGCATTTGAATACTTTTCAAAAGGATGAAATGGGAATACTGAATTTGTGTAACCATGTTCAAACCAGTAAGCCACCCATTCTCTTTTACTTCTCTTTTGGGAATGTTTCATAATTTATATATTTGTTTACCAATAAAAGCATATAATTTATGAATAAAACATGGAAATATCATGGAAAGTTACTAAAAATACTTTTTAAGAAGAGATGTATGATTGAAAACATTTGTGAATCTGCCTAAGATGTAGAAAGCTAAAGACTATTAAACCATAATTACAAGAAGAACCTAGAATATCTTAAAGTATTATGACTTTCTTGAGTCCAAAAGAGAGCTGATACCAAAGGTCAACCAAATAGCATGGAATCTATGGAAAACAGGCATCTTTCCAAGGAAAGATGGAACGAAAGGACCTTTATGCCTTTAGCAGAGCATTGAAGAAAGAGATGCCAGACTGTATAGCAGGACTGAAAATTTCAGGTAATTTATAAACCAAATGAAGAAAGGACAAGTATGAGCTCATGAGAGAGTACAGACTGTGATGCACCAACACAAATACACACTCTTTCAGGCTTTTCTCCATGTACTTGAGAGACATAAGAAAGCCATCCTTGGTGATTACAGTAGGCTTGGACGAGTAGAGCATCCACTTTTAGAAATGACTGAAATGCCCCATAGCGTGTTACATCCAGAAGAACAGAAGGCTTCACTAGTAGAAAGACTTTAAATGTGTTACCCTCCAAGGCATAAGTAATGATTCACTTTTACTGGGAAAAGAGTAAAGGAAAAATCTTCTACCCCTGTGGGAGGCACAAGAATTTATCACGGACTCACACCATTAGGAGTCTCCCTTCACTGGGGGAAAGACAGGATCCAGTAGAAAAGGCCTGTGCGTAAGTTCTAGGTAGATACAGCAGGCAGAAGACACAGAAGCAACAGCTGGGAGCGTGGATACATCTAAGGCATAGACTCACAGAGAAGGCCTGAAGCTGAAAGTACAGCAGGAATATTAAGAAAAACCCTCAGGCAAGCCAAGCTGTATCCTTTAGAACAAATTTAATATAGGGAGATTTTGAAGCTTGTGATGCAATGAAGAAAGCCATAGCACAATATCTAAAGCCAGCTTAACACTTGATTAGATTGATTTAATACATAATAATAGCTTCTAATAGAAGAGGAGGAATGCCCATTACCAGGCGAAAAATGTTATTCATAAAAGTCTCTGCGGCTACACACTGTGATTAATAATATCAATTTTTATAAGACCACAAAACATAGAACAAAACAAAAAGTGCAGTCCTCTTCCAAGAGTCACAAGAACAAGATAGGCTTAGGGATGACCCAAACATCACAAATATAACAGAAGCAATTGAAGATGATTATACTTAATATCTCAGAATCTATATTTTAAATAACGTGCATGAGAGCACTAGTAATCATGGCAAAGACATTGAAAAGAGAGTGGAAAGGAAGTGCTAGAAATAAAAATGACTATGCAGAAATGAAGAATGTTTTTAATGGGTATAATAGTACATTCCACTTGGCTAAGGAAGAAGTAAACTGAAAGATCCATAGAAATTACAGAGACTGAAAAAAAAACCTGAAGAAAATGGAGGAAAAGAGGGCACGGCGTTGAAATGCTCTGGGATACGTGTGCATGCACACACATGCAGTATTTAAACTACTGAAATCAAAAGATATAAAAAAAATTCTTGAAGGCAGCCAGGGAGAAATAGCTACATTACATCCAGAGGACCACAAGTAGAAATATCAGAAACTTTGTTTTCATAACCCACATAATAGAATGACATTAGAAGACAATGGAAAGGCTGAGCGTGGTGGTGCACACCTGTAATCCCAGTAGCTCAGACGCCTGAGGCAGGAGGATTGCAAGTTCAAAGCCAGCCCCTGCAATTTAGCAAGGCCCTAAGCACCTTAGTGATACCCTGTCTCAAAATAAAAAACAAATAGGGCTGGAGGTGTGGCTCGGTGATTAAGAAAAAAGAAGAAGAGAGAGAAAAAGAAAATGGAAAGGCATCTTCAAAGTGCTGAAAGAAAAATACAGTAAACCCAGAATACTATATCCAATGAAAATAAAATGTTATTAAAATTAAGGAGATATGATGTTTTAGGCAAAACAAGATTTAATATCAGCAGATTTGTCCTAAATAAAACATAAAAGATGATCTTGCAAATATTAAAAAGAATATGAATATAAAAGACATATTTTTGTCTTGTTCTTTTCACTCAAAGATATTTGATTACCAAAATCAAAAATAATTATTGAGAGTTTATAATAGATAAATATGTGACAGCAACACTACAAAATATGGTGGAGAGTGTTTTGGGGTGCCTGGTTGCAAAGTTCTTATACTACATATTATGTGTTATAATATTGCTTGACAGCATATTGTGATTACTCTGAGGTGTATATTGTAAATCCTATGGTCACTACAGGGGAAAATATAAAATGAGCTGTAAGTCAGTAATGGAGATAAAATGGAATCTAAAACACAATTAATCCAGAAGCACAAAAGTAAAACAAGAAAAAAATAGTAAAAGAAAGATAAAGGTAGAAGACAGAGAAAAATAAGAGAACAGATTTAAATTCAACCAGAGCAATGAGCACATTAAACTTAAATATTCTAAAAGCAATGATTAAAACATAGACATTTATCAGATTGCACAAAAATTAGATTAACTATGATATCTACAAGAAAAATATGTTAAATATAAAAACTTTAAATACAAAGACATGGGTTGGTTAAAAGTAAAAGTATAGAAAAATATATAAAGATTAGTTTTAAAAAAGGTGGAATTGGGACTGGAGCAGTGGCTCAGAGTTTATAGCACTCTCACTGTCCCTCTTTAAAAAAAACTGGAGTATTTAAATATTAGATGAAGGAGCACAAGCATCAAGAAGATGACACTATATATGTGGGCATCTAACAACAGAGATTCAAAATTCAGGATATGAGACTGATAAAATTGAGTATATAAATAGATAAATAATTAAATTTGGAGGCCTCAGTACTGTCTTCTCAATAGTAGGTAGAAAAAGTCAACAGAAAATTATTGACAGTATAAAAAACCCAAGCAATGTGAACTGAAATAACATGCTTAATGTTATTGACATTTATAAAATACTCAACCCAAAAGCAACAATACAGTCTTTTTAAGTACACATAACATACTTAAGATACATCATAGTCTGGGCATAAAACATATCACACAAAAGATTTAAACAAAACAAAATATATATTTTTTTACTACAAAAGAGAGTTATACTCAAAAACTGAAAAATACTTGGGGAAACTCAGTATTGACAATCAAATAATCTACTTCTAAATAAATCATGGGTAAGAATGGCAGTTATAAAGAAACTGAAAAAATATTTTGAACTGAATGGAAATTATAACACCAAAATTTAAGGGATGCAACTATAACAGTGTATTGAGGAAAATTTATAAGAAATGAAAGGAGGTCTCAAATCAATGACCTCAGCTTCCACATTAAAAATCTTAGGAAAATCTCCTTAATTTTGGAGATAAATAAAATTAATAAATCTCTAGCCAGACTGACCAAATAAATCAATAAAGACACTAAGTACTAATATCAGAAATGAAAGAGAGGACACATCACTAAAGAACCTGCAAACATTAAAGAAAATATATATAAAAAGTTTATGAAATTGACAAATTTCTTAAAAGATAAAAATTGATAACCATAGAGAAGAAAACAATGAGAAAAGAGAAAATCTAAATAATAACTCTGTAGCTCTTAAGAAAAGTAAGTCCAAATGGCTTCTCTAGAAAGTTCTACCAAACATTTAAAATAGTTTGGACCACATTTTAATGAGATCAGCACTACCCTTTATCCAAAATTAGATTAAGATATTATAAGAAAAGTATAGACCTATATTGTTCATGAATACGAAGCCCAAACAAACAATACCCCCCCTTAATTTTAGCAAGTTGGATCCAACAATTTATAAAAAGGATATCATATGACACCTTGAATTTATATCAGCAGTGTAAAACTGCTTCAACATTTAACATACAACAATTTAATGTACATATCTGTAGACTGTATAAGAGAAACCACATGATTTTCTCAATATATGCAAAATTCCAACATCATCTTATTATAAAATCTCTCAAAAAACTGGTGATAGAAGGTAACTCTCAAGTTGACAAAGGGATATAAAAAGAATCAACAGATAACATACCATGCTCAAGACTGAAAGAATGATTTTGCCCCAAAGTCAGGGTAGGAAGGTCCACTCTCATCACTATCACTGAGCATTGTATTGGATGGCCCAGCAAGGTAATTAGGCAAGAGAGAGAAAGAAAAGACACAACATGGAAAGACAGAAACAAAATTGTCTTCATTTGTAGTCATCATTGTTGCCTACTTAGAAAACCTCAAATAATCTACAAAAATGTTATGACTAACAAGGCAGTTTAACAAGGTTGCAGGTTACAGGATCAATATACAAAAATCAGTTATGTCTCTGCATATTATCTATAAGTAATTGGACATTAATGATTTTGAAAATACCATTTATAATACTACCAAAACTTTTGAAATGAATCTAACAAAATATGCAAACTACTTATGCTGAAACCTATAAAACACAATTAAAAATTCTATTTAAATAATGGAGAGATATACCACATCTATGGCCCAGAAGACTCAATATTGTTGAAGCATTCATTCTCCACATATTTAGCTATCAGTTCAATAAAATCCCAATAAAATTTCCAGACGGACTGTCTTCTCTCCTCCCCAGAAATAGATAAGCTGCTTTTTAAATTCGGATGAAAATGCTAGGAAATTAGTTCATCAAAAACCATTTTGGAAAATAAGAGAATTCATACCACCTGGTCTTAAGTCCTACTATAAAACTATAATAATCAAAACAGTAGTATTGGTAAAAAGATGAATGCCTATATCAAAGGAACAGACCAAAAACCTTTTCAACAGATAGTTCTGGAGCATCAGTGTATACATAAGCAGAAAAAATAGATTACAAACAATACTGGACTCAACCACAACATTAGCTTGAAAGAAATAATAATTCTAAGAATAGGACCTAAAGCTATAAAATTTCTATGCAATAACATGGGAGAAAAAGCTTTGTGACCTGGATTTAGGCAAATATTTCTTAGATAACACATGAAAAGTGCAATTCGTATGACTACAAATTGATAAAGCTGACTTCATTACATAATTAAAATATCTCTTCCCTAATGTGAGGTGAAAAAGTAATAAAACCATGAGCTTTTGATTAGTCTATTTTTGTTTTTATTAAAGTAGGGCAAAAGAACAATATTTAAGATTATTAATGTTCAAAAAGAACTGAGAAGGAAACGGAAATTGGCATGCAGCTGATTTGATGTTTCAATTTCCTATGGTTCAGAAGTTCTAGGTTTTGTTCATTTCATACATTGATTTTCATATTTCAGTTCATGGATGGATTCCCAGAAATGTAAATGTTTACTTTCACTTTGATTAGGTGTTCATAGTTTTCACTTTTTGAGGCTCATTATTTGTTTCAGTTCAAGTTCTCAGTCTTGCAGATTTCCTCTATTAAGTGTTGTCTTTTTTGAGAGATCTAACAAATGTTTACTGATCTGTTGGAAGTGATCTTACTATTTTGAGAACCTCTTATGTGGAAATGGCTTATTGATTTTTGGACGGTGCTTCCGACTTTTGTCACTCATAATTTGGAGGGGAAAACTCATTATCATGGAAAGATCATAGAAGTATTTCTAAAAGATAGCTAAAGATATTAAATTTAAAAATTATCAGTAGTGGATGCTTCAAAGTGTGGAATGCCCAAATGAAAGAGAAAACTTAAAGGATAATATAGGGAGGAAGAGACTTTCCTAAAATAATTTAAGAAGTCATCACAATGAACATATATTTATATTTATATGTTGGAAAATAAGTAGATTAAAATTAACCAGAGCTCAATGAACGTACCTGAGCAAGTGGCTTATTCTCAAATAGTGTTTCATGTTGAAAGAATTTGTCCAGCCCGTGCTCTTTGGCAATATGTTCAGACTCATCGGAGAAGAGGACAGCATCCCCATCAAAGGCCACACGGAGCTGTGTGTCACAGTAAGACATATCTTTGGCTCCATCAAACATTGTCGCAGAGGCAATACCTGACAGATCATGGGGATCTATTAATACTCTTTGCAGGGCAATGAGTTTTAGTTTATTCCATAAAACAAAAATAAACCAAAAATCAAAACAAAACCAAAAAGGCCCTCCCAGCCTTGTTTCATCTCTAGCTATTACCTGATTATGCAGCTCCTCTCCACCACCACACAGCTCAGACTAGAGGCCTACCATTACCTGTTTCTAAAAGGGTGGGAAGTGCAAAATGGATTGTAGGATATTCGGTGAGGAGGTCCACCTCCACGAAGGTCAGAGCTCTAAAGGACCAGCACCATGGCTGCCAAAACGTGGAAACACCTTAGAAGACCCAAGAACATCAGCCACATAACCCTATGTGAAACCCAAGACAAGAACCATCAGTGTAGACCTCTTTATTAAACTAAAGGGATAAAACCAGTTTAATACCTTCTTGTATTGCTTCTTGGACTTTTTCAGAATCCGCAGAAAGATACAAGTTGGTAAGATATGCCTTCAGATAACCAATGGGGCTTTTTCCACCAGTCAAACAGAAGCGGTCAATTAGTAGGCCTATTATCAGGCAAGAAAAACTTAGTTATGACCCATACTAAACACAGAACACTGTAAATCTAAATGAAAATTACTTCAGTAATAATTGAGTTTATTTTTAAATCCAGGTGAGTTCATTTGTACATCTAAATGCAAATTACCTTAGAAATAATTAAAGTTTAAAATTACTTTCATAATATCAAAATTGAAAAACTCAGGTATTTCATAAAAATAGGGAATATGTTTTGATGCATTATTGTTTAATAAATATTTTCAGATTGACCATGATGGTTTACTCTCACAACTGCATGGCAGGTGTTATTCTTAACACAGAAATGCTGATGAGACAGAAAGACCTGTCTAACCTACTCATTTGCTTGCACAGGGCAGAATTGAGCTTACCTGTTTGCCTCATGTCTAGACTAATGTGTTCTTTTTCTTGAACTGTGACCTCTTTACCTGATAATGGAGGTCATTGGGTATTACTATTTTCAGTACTGTATCTTCAGTAACAATATAATAGTAATAACAAGTAGTGCTAGGATTTAAACTATTTTCTAAGAACAATAAAATGTCACTCTTTTCTGACTTGAAACTTTTAATGCAGTTATTAGCAGACTCAATATTAATATACTATTAAATGCATTTCATATCAGCAACAATTTAAAAAGACACTGCCTATTAGTGATAAGTTTGTAAAATAGGCACCCATGCACTAATGTTATGGGTAAAAATATAAATTGGTAAATTTGTCTAGAAAGTTAATTTGACAATATGTATTAAGAATTTTTGGAAGTTTATACCTGTTTACCTAAGATTCCTTCTTTTAGATATTTATTAGGTATTTATTGTAAAGAAATAATTTGAAATTCTGATAAAGATTTATATTAAAAGGTCTTAGCTCAGGGTTATTTCTTCTTGTTTTTCATGGTACAGGGGATTGAACCCAGTTCTTGGCAAGTGCTAGGCAAGTGCTCTGCCACTGACTGAGCTATTTATGAAAGCAAAGCATGTTTAACAATGTGAGTACAGTTAGGTAATGTATAACATCATGCATATGATAAAAATATCACACCTTTTCAAAGTATTTTGTGGGTCTACAAGAACCTGGGTAGATGCATAAAATATAAAGAAGGTGATCAGTTGAGTCAGCTGTTTGACATTGTAGGGACAAAGGGATCCATCAGCAGTGGGGGGCAATATGTCTACTTTGATGTTAACAAAATACTTTTACTTTCTCAAGTAAGCCAATGTTAAGCATAAGTAACATGAAAGTGGAATCTCTAAATCTATAAATCTTATTGATTTAGTGATCCAGAAAATATTTAATGACACTATGTCTTCAGAGATGATTAAAGTATCATTCCTCTTTTCAAAGAGGTCACAGTTCCCTGAGGACCAGGCACATAAAAGTTAATTATATCAAAGACTACAGCTGAGAAAGTAGTAACTCTTTCTGGATGAAAAGTTGTTAGTCTTTGAAGGAGGTTGCAGGAAAAGATTGTGCTTAATAGGTTCATCAAGAAAATTCGTAGTGGCTGGAGTGGTGGTTCATCGGTTCAAGTACTTGCCCGGCATGCGCAAGGACCCAGGTTCAAACCCCAGCACAACATACATAACTAGGTGTCTGAGAAACAGAAACCAATGAATAAATAAAATTGATTTCCCTTTCTTTCTCCCCCTCCCTACCTCTCTCTATCTCTAAAAAGAAAAAAGAGAGAATTCATAGTCAAATAACAGATTCCTTACGCTCCCAACATCAACAGATTCAGCATGGTGAGGGAAAGGTAAACCTATATCATCCACTAAATCAAATAAGACCATAAGTCTTAAAAATAAGTTTTTCATTTATTGAGTGATTACTATATATTACTCAGCTATGCTAATAAACCTTTCATATACGTTTTCTCTTTTTCACTTCTTAATACCATGAAGGCTGCATTTTTAAAAGTCAAAAATTTGAAACTGTCTCAAGATGGCAAGCTTATAATTAGGGTAATATAAAAATCCAATAATTTGTAATATATTATGATTGTTTATATGTCCAATCCAAACCTAAATTTTAAGAGTGTACAATTTAAGCCTGATTTTGACTTGACATTTCCACAAGACTGGATCTGTCCCTTAGAAAACAGAATAATGGTGCACCAAATAATAAGTTAGGTAATTTCATAGTAGGAAGCATGGAAACTTTAAGAGAAAGTAACACTCTGATAGAGATACTCTGGAGACTAGAGCCAATCAAATTTTCCATGTAAAGGAATTAAGACACTTTTGCTGGCTTGAGCATGGATTTGATATATGGGGGAGAGAACAGTCAGAGAATCAGATTTTAAGAGTGGAAAGGAGAGGTGAAAACCTTTAAACCCTTAACATGGATCTGTGGTGAACAAGAAGTTTGATCACACAGAGAAAGCTTTCGGGTTGACGGCTCCTTGAAGTCAAGTTCAGAAGTGAAAAACATAAAACAGAGAAATATATTGCAGGGCGTGGGATTAAGACTTTGAAATTCACACTTGACAAGTTAAGTCCAGAGCTTTGAGCCCAGCTCCGTGCTGAAGTTAAAAATGAACATGGCCTGGTTCTGACATAGGCAAATAAACATTCCTTACGCAGGAGGGGGTGTCAGTATCAAAGACACTGTATTGGTTAGGCCACAGTTTAGCAAAATAACATGGCTTCTCTCTTCCAGAGCTGTGAGCTGGTCTTCCACATGGTATTTATTTTACTTACCATAGTGATTGACGCTGTTTATAAGCCGCACTCCCACTTGGGCATGGTTATTAGTCATCAGTACAATATCAAATAAGTCCTGTTCTTCAGGATACAGATCGCGGAGTCTAGCATTGACATGCTGCAGTGCCTGCAGGTTACAAACAAGGATGTATGGAAATCGGTGCAGGCAAGGTGGGCTTTGGGAACCTGAAGAAAAAGACCTCATCAGGGTGAGAATCGAGCTCTGAAGAGCCGTCCCTGAGAGGTTATAAGTCCTTTGTGGCAAGGTTATGCCATTTTTTTCCTGTATTTTTCCACCTCTCATAGTTGAAGCCACTGTTAATATTCACTGTGCATATGGGTAATGTTTGTTGAAAATTCCTACTTTTAGTTTACTAGCAATATCTCTGGGTGATACGGCAAGGATCATGCTAACCCTTTTACACTTTGTTTTGATTTGTAAAATCTGCCTTTATTGATCATCCAACCATTGTTTTTCTATGAAATATATGGAATGCTTCTGGAATTTTCACATAATCTTATACAGATGCCATAATGATCATCTCTGTATGTTGGAATTTTAGTATACCTGCTGCAAGGGAACACTGTCTATTTTTAAAACATGGGTCTTCAGGTTTGTAGTTTCCTCCCATGCTTCTTCAATGTCCCTTAAGTACTTTCTACCCATAATTTGTAGAGGTGTCATTTGTTTTTGCACAGTTATGATGTTATTATGCAATTACTGTGTAAGTTATATATGGGATCAGTTTTAAGTGCTATAGATTTCAGTACCCATTCATGGCCCTCAGTGCCAGGAAGTACCAGGAACATCTTCATTTTCTTAATATTTTATGTTTGGGGCCAGAGCAGCTAACATGACTTTCATCCCATTTTAATAAGGTGTTTTATTTCCACTACTCAGGATTATAAACTAATTATTGCTTCTTAACGTTTAGGGAAGGCGATATCTGTGGTTAGGGGCTAAAGTCTCCTCCTCAACAGTCTGGAAGACTTTGTGAAAACAGTAAACGGACTTGGTCAAATGGGGCATCGTGAAGCTAATTGAAATTTTTTTTCAGTTTACTGGAATTATCGCTGGGTGTAAAAAGAGAGAAGAATCAAGTTCCTAAGCCTAGGAAAGTGACAAGAGTCGTCCAGAAATATCAGAGAAACGGGACAAGCTCTCCAAGTGGACCCTGGCCCTGGAGCCAAGACTTTACCTTGACGAAGCGGAACGCGGGCCCGGGCGTCAGGATGACGTTCTCGTTGGTGAGCTGATACTCCATGTACTTTTCCAGACCTTCTTCCTCGTAGATTCTCCTGTCGTCCACCATGTTGAAGAGTGCCCTGGATGACACAGCGACGGTGATGGCGTTCTTGGGTTTGGGCTGCAAAAAAGAGCAAGAACGGACAGGAGGAGGTGTCACACAGACAGGAAGGGATTGCGGGCTTGGCTCCTCCAGGACAGGGTGGGAAGAACTGAGACTGACTTCACTGTGCAATGGACAGAAGGGAGGCTGGGGGCTGCCAGAGGCTGAGGCCAGCTCACCGGCCGGGGGCGCGAGCAGCTGGGGATTTTCTCGTACAGATTCTTCACGGATGCCCAGTAGGCCTCGTCCACCTCGTCTTCCTCCCGCTGCTTCTGCTGTTGCTGCTGCAGTTCCGACAGACAGTCGCGATCCATCTGGATGGAGGTAGGGTAGTGCGTGCGGCGCTGGGCATAGGATTTCCACTCGGTAGGGGTGGTGCGCGAATACTGCGGAAAATCCCGCTGCTGAGATTGCGAGTCTCGGGATTCGCAGCTGCGCGAGTCCCGCGACTGCGCGTCCCGGGAGTCACGGACATCTCGCACGAGGCTTTGAGTCCAGGTCTCTGGATTATCGTACTTCTTGCGCCTCATGCTGGACTCTGGCTCCGGGGGCGTGGGAGGCCGCGACTCTGCTGCCACAGCGGACCGGGGCGTGTTGGGCATGGTTGGCGAGGGTCGCGGTGACGGCTGTGGTGAGGGCTGTGCTGGGGGAGAGGACTCGTGCTGGCTGGGGGAGGTAGACGAAGTCCGGGAGGTTGTGGAGCTGTTTTGGAGCTAGAGCAAGAAAATGATGCCAGTATTCAAGGTTCAGTCGAGATCCTTGTCCCCATCTCAGCCCAACTCCAGTCCCTCTGTCTGGTCCATTCCTAGTCTTGGAATGATCATGGTTCATGTAAGGTCCTTTAAATAGGCCTTAAAGGAATTTCTTATTTCTGTGACATATACACAGACTGCACCCGCTTTTTTGGTTTTGAGAGGTTAAGCACAGGCCTTTGCCTTACCCTCAGGCAGCCAGCACACAGTTTGCAAAGTTGACATCCTTCCCTGTCATGTACTTGCCCAGTCAGATGCCTCTGAAAGGCTTTTGAATAATATAGACCTTGCTTGGCCAACAGCTGACTATGTGGCCTCCAGTTATTTCCATGTGCAAGCTGGGCCAGGTGTTCCTAGCAGAACACACTACCCAGCACAGGGAGGGCCTGTATCTCCCTATTCATCCTGTGAATAATGTAGTGGTTGGCAAAGGGCATAGTCTGGGGAAGCAAATACTTTCCACCACCTTCAGAGCAGCCTGTGCCAGCCCAGTACCAAAGGACCCTTTTCTTCAATAGGTGGGAACTCTTTTGGAGAAGGGACATTTCTACAAAGGTGTGCAAGAAATTATTACAGTTTTTATGGTTGTTTCACTTGTCACTCCAAGGGATATTCTTGATGAGATTAGTGAGCCGAACCTGATAGAGATAGATTGGTTGAATAGGGATATATAGTCTCACCGTGGCTAGGTCTGTATTTTCTCTGCATGGGAAAATAATCGTTTATGTATATGTGTGTATATTACATATACATGTACACACATATAATTTTACTTATGTGGCAGGCCTAGTTAAGGGCCCAAAGTACATATAATCCAATGGTGTTAATTTTTCTCTTTTGAAAAATCTTTCCATCTCTCTTCTAAGAGCCACAGGTACACAATAAATATTTGTTGAATGGATGCTGGAAGGCAGGAGAAAGTGTGCAGCCTCTAGACCTAGAGAGACTAGATTTTAATGTGATTTATTTAACGTGAAAACTTCAGCGAGTTTGTGCTTCAGTTTTGTCAATGGTACAGTGGAGGGTGGGGATTTAGGAGGGAGTTCCTGTGAGTGTTTGATTAGCTAGAACATGTAAAGTACATGGAACAGGGACCGGCTTGTAAAAAGCCTCAGTGGATGTAAACCATTGTTATTTTTATCTGCTCCTCCCTTTTATCTCTGGTTCTACCTTAAGACTGGTGTTCCTGCTTCTGGACTCATCTACTGATGGAGGCTTGGTGGATGGGCTTCGTGATGTTCGAGACCACTGATTTCGCACCAGGTACCCTCGAGAGTCTGTCTTCTGTACTAATTCTTGGGATCCCTATCAAGGAGAGAAGAGAGCCAGGCTGTGATTCCCCACCACTTACCCCTTCCATGCATATACCTACAGAAGAATCATGTCATGCTAAAGCAACAGCAACCAATGAAAAGGCCCCTGGCCTCTGTGACCTTTGATGTACCCTAAATCCTGTGTACTACTGTAGCTCTGGCCCAATCCTAACTTCTGTGTGAAGCAGTAAAGTGGAGATCTACCCAAAGCATCTAAAACCAAGAAACACAACTGGTAGCTTCTGTTTTTTCAAACATGACTCCCTTCTGTGGCACTGAGGGGAGCGGAAAACCTTTCCTCCATTTCCCCCATTTCTTCTCTTAAGGACAAGCCTGTTTCAGATACTATAAGGGCTGCCTGCCACTTTTGCCTGTCTCGAGCTAGTGCCTACACAAGACTGCAGCAGGGTTCTAGGGCAACTGCCTACAAGGGCATAAAGCCCCCTGGCCTTCCTGTGTGAGGGACACCATGGAAAGACAAGTGGAAGAGTTTCTGTTCCCCACATCCTTCCCCTCCCCAGGTTGCCTGGGGCTCCCTCCCAAATCAGTCGTGCAATCTCTGCTCACCCTGATCATGGTGATCTGCTGGCCCTGATCCCACAACAGGCACATGTGAATATAAATGCGTATTGTGCGGCAGGGGCTAGTTCCCTCAGCTGCACAAAGGCAGCGTCTACACGACGGGTGACAGCGCATGGGGCAACATCTCAGCGAGTGATTCGGATTGCCTGCACGCCTCATCTGAAAGATTGTGCAGAAAATGGTCAATGTGATGGCTGGACTCCCCTTCCCTCCCTGGTCTGAACAGAGGCCAGTCTCCTGTCTGCTGAGTGGAGGGGGCTGCTGTGGATTCTACACCACATGTTCTGCATGAACTGGGGGAGGTGGACTGAAGGGACGACGGGGGTCAGTTTCTCCTGAGCTAGTACTTAACCTCCTCTTTAGGACATCACTTATCCCTTATTACAGATCTCAGCAGCTCAGTCTTCTTTTCCAGAGCTCCCTTGCCCCCGTATTTCCCTCAAAAGTGCTACAGAGGGCAGCTCACCTGACCACTCAGCCGAACTCCAGATTTTTCAGAATCCTTTCTTTTTTCTGAGTCTAGACTCTCTTTTGATTGCCTCATCCCAGTCTCATTCTTAATATGAAAACAAAGAATATTTATTAATTTTTAAGTTCAGGGGCATTAGAAACTTTCTGGGTTAAAAAGAAGGATAAATAAAACACAGAATTTTTCTTTTTGCTAATATGAAAGTATGAACTTTAGACCTAATGTAGTTCCCATTCTAACAAGCCTAAGTAAAAATAAAAAAATTTATAAATAAGAGTTATGTAAACAATCATTATATAAATTTTTTGGTTCATAAGTTTGAGATCTGAAGTATTTGTTATTTAAATAAATGGGAAATGATATGGGAGAATTCTCCAGGGTTCAGATTCAAATATGGCAATATTTGCACAGAATAACTTTTGTTCTACATCCATTCCTCTGAAAGTTGCTACTTAATGGAAGTTTTTCCTTTAACATACAGAATTGAAACTTTGTTTCTTTTCTTTTTTTAATGGTAAAATTCCCTATCTTTTATTTCCTTGAATGTATTAATATCAGCTATTTTTGGGGTTTTGTGCACTGTAATTCTACATAGAGGGAGATACAGAATGCTATCTGTAATGCACATAACATAATTCAATTTTTCTCACTCCCTAGCATCTTCCCTGTTTGTTTTCTTTACAACTCAAGTGTGACGGTTCTGTGTATCTGAACCTCAATATTATTATGAGTCCTAAAAATGAGTTTAATCCTGTTCAGATTTATTAGTCATATTTTCTGTTCTAATTTTGAAATTGCTGTCAGTATATAGAGTGCAAAAGGGTTTCTTGTTAACAGACTAATAGGTAGAAACGTGGGAGACAAAAGGTAGCTCACTCTATAGAAACCTATTCAAATATCTAAGTCTTCATTTTCAACTAGAAGAGAAGTTTATTAACTTTCATACTAATCCAGTAGCATCGGTGTGATCAAGGTAAGTGTCATTTGTCTGCTTAAGGAGCTCAATTTATAGGTCAGACCAATGTCCTCCCAGAGCCATCTCTGTTCATTTGTTAATGCTGTGTATCTTGCACTAGGAAATGTGTCATCAATGTGAATTGAGAATTCAACTGCAGAGAATGACTTAGCTGCATGGCTCTCAAACTAATTCTAAAATCTTTTCATCACCACCTGCCTTATCAGTTACCATGATATCCTATAATTTCTAACTCCAAAATATATTTTAAATCCTCTTCTCCCTCCTACAGTTATCTTATTGCAGGCCTCACATCTTCGTTCTTTCATTATGGCCTTAAGACAGGTTTCATGGCCTCAAAGCCTTCCTACTTCTAAATCTATCAACCTTATTACAAATTGTAAATCTAATTATCCTTCATTCCTGGATAAACTATTTATTCACTTGGTTAGACAGAACACGAGCCTCATGACTCCCTCATGTCCATACCCAACTTGAACAATCCTGTCCTTCAGATACTACAGATGCCAAATGGTTTATAGTTGCCCACATACCATCCTCATCTCCTTGTAACTGCTTTTTCCTTTAATAGTCTTCAAAACTCAGCTCAGTGTGATCTGGGGAGCAAATCCCAGAGTCAAGCGTTCCTCTGTGCTGCCTGTGTCTTTTGCCCAAACTTCACTGAGCACTGAATTGTACTTTACGTGATTCTTCTCTGTCCTGCATTCTTCACACGGACATTGGGTCTTACTTCTTACTACATATGAGCATCTGCTTAAAAAATGCTGACCTACTGGACAAGTTAGACCACAAGTGTTAATCTATTTTTCCCACTCATAGTTTCCCTTTCTTCTTATCCCTTGGCTTCCCTCCATGTGTAGCCATTATCTGAAATTGTTTTTTGCAGAATGTTCCCTGAGGTAAAGGATGGACTGATATTTACATTTCCTTAGCTTTTTGGTAAGATTCTAGGCATTTGGTTCACTCACCTTCTTTTTCTGTTTCAAAGATGTTTGACTCATTTCTTTAACTTGAATTTCTTTTGTTGTTACGTAGGTTTTTCTCTCCCCAGCTCCATTTCCTATTCCTTCCTTTGCTCCATCTAGCTCTGCATTTAGAATGTCAAATTTGTGACATCACATGTGATTCCATAGTAACAAACTGACTCTGTGCAAACATAACTGTGCTTTTAAAAAATGTACAATAATATTTCCTCATTTTTTGAGTAATCCACTCATCACCATTGCTTGTGCTTTAGGAATTGATATCTAAACATTGTTAAAATATTTAATTGTTTAACATTATCAATTTTTCCACTTACCTCATTTTAATATTTTCAGTGTTATTCTGTCATTTCAATCCTATTTGTAGCTGTACATTTTCTGGTTCTGTGAAAATAAGTGGCAAACTCATTCGATGATCTAATCATTTATCATTGTTGATCTTGCCAGATGTTGGAGGGCTTTCAAAGATCTGGAGACTCTTTTTGAGAGCTGATACTTTGTTCTAGACATGGAGTCTAGAACTGAGCTTAGCCATAGTGTTTGGTATTTCTTTTTCCTGTTGAGGAAGTCGCTGTCAAAGATCTTTCATATGTCTGGACACAGATTAGAATGTTGCCTGAGCTGTCTTGCCTGATGTTTGCTCCATCCTTAACCCTTGAAAGACGTGTGTCCCTCTCATATGCATAGGGCAGTTACCTGCTCTGGTTTGCAGAGCCCAACAATATTCTTCACTTTTTGCTTTCTGGTTTTATCTTCACCCGGACTTTTCTCAGGAGACATTTGCTATGCCAAGCTGAGCTGTTGAAACTGTCAAGGACTGAAACAGATTCTGGCATTCCTAATGGGGATTGCTGATAACCAAGTATGAATATTAGATATTCTCCAAAGGGTATTTTAGTTACCAAATCATGCAGATTGTAGGTTAGACTGCCTGAGTTTGAATCCTTTCTTACATTATGCCCCATTCTCTCTTTCTCTCTGAGATCCTGGGCAAGATGTTCAATTTTCTTAAATCTCACTTTCCTCAACTATGAAATGGAGATAATAATGGAATAAATATCCAAAGGTTACTGTGATGTTTGAAGTATTATAAAGTACTCAAAACAGTGACTGGCATTTATAAGTAATTAGCAGACATTAGCCACTTCATTTGTAATTTTTGCTACAGCTGTATGACAGTGTTCAAATAGATGAACTTTAAAGTAATCCTTACTGAAATCTAGTTGTAGGAAAAAAAGTTTAAAAATACTTGCTGTTTGTAGACATCTATGAGCAGTCAAATGTCAGTTTGATGCTTCTTCCCATCTCCTAAACTCCAGCCTCAGTGGTGCAGAGAGAGAGGGACACACAGCTGTGGAGGGGAGAAGCAACAGGAACCCCAACTGGAGTGTTCTCAAATGTGTCTTGTACAAAACAAAGGCAGAAGATTTTCCAGAGATAAGGGCTTGGGAGAGTCTGTCATTTCAGAATGGTCCTTTGAAGCAGCTTTGAAGATTGGCTTTTGCTTCTGGTCCCCTCTGTTACTCTTCCAAGTCATTCAACATTCATATACTCAGTAATTTCCTTGCTTATTTGTCCTTTCCCATATCACACAGCCTAAGAAAGGATAGGAGTCTAATGAGCATTTTGAATTATTTTATGAATTTAGATCTAAGTAGGTAACTATGTTGTTTAGTTTTGATTGCTGATGGTGAAATTAATGAGTTACTGTAAGCCTTTTTTTCAGAGTTTTTAATTTGTTTTCCCTTATTCTAATTCTTAATTTTGCTGTTGGCCATGGAAAATTCTGGATCACTGTAGGAAGAGTGTCTATTGTTTGACTTGGATTCATTTTTCCATAAGTTCAACCTTGGTGATAAAGATATAGAGCTACATCATTGTAAGCCCTCCCAGATCACCCCAAAGTGGCTTTTATAATTTTAGTACCATTGTTTGATCCAGTTATGAAAAAAATTTTTTTGAAAGAGTTCATAAAAGGATTAGCATGCGTTAGAAAACCAAAAACATGGAGAGGTCTAGATTGGCATTACACATCTATTTTTGGTAAATGCTTATTTGATTCTTGCTGTGGTTACTGAGGATATACCAATTCCTTTGACAGTGCTAAAGGGTATTAAAGATTGATTCTAGGACACAATTTCCAACTCTCTTATTTCTCATTTTTCAAAGGAGTTATGCTATTTTAATTCAAAATTTATGGAGATCCCATTAGCTTCATCTTTACCTTAGAGCTTTTCAAAATGTAGAACACAATTTGAGTAATGCAACTAGGTGTCTCAAAGGATCTTTTTGATTACCATGGCCACCTTGTTCTCTCCTGATCTATAGAAATAAATATTGTGGAATGTGACTCAATTGCCTTCCCAGTTTTTCTATCCTGAGGCTATTCACTCTATTACATCTAAAGATGTAAAAGTCACTACATGCCAGATTGTCAACAAGTATCATTATTTTAAAGTATTTATAAGGATGTGGATAGAAAATTCATAAAAATTAGTTAGAAAAATAAACTGTTTGTGAAATTGCTATACTAACATATTCACTGTTAGAATTATAATCTTATAGTTTTTTAAATTCTTTTGTCTAAAGTTTAACTTCTTTGTAAAATATTAATGGGATTATATCATATATAAAATTCAGGATCCTCATTTTTTCCTACATAATATTAAACATATTTTCCATATTATTACTTGCTTTGAGTAATCATAATTTTTAATGATTTGATTTTCATAATGTTAAGCAGTGAGTACACAATAATTTACATAAGCATTTTTTTATGATTGCATCTTTGGGGCATTTCCAATTTTTTTGCTATTATAAATAACATTTTCCCCCTTTGTAAAGAAAGCCAGAGTGTAACTTCCTTAGCATAAAGTCTTTATTTCCACAGTGACTAATGCAGTTAAACTTGTAGTTGGATGATCTCCAATTTGGCATATCCAGCGCTGTGCTCTTAATTTCAACCTTCCCAAACTGTTTTCATTTCAATAAATGGTACATATTCACCCATTTTTTAGCTATCCATTTTGGCGTAATAATAAGTTAGACTCTTCTCTTTTTCTCACACCCTGCATTCAGTCCTTGGGCAGAACATGTGCTCCATCTTTAGAATATATCCATGCTCAGCCACCCATCGCTGTTACACCACTATTAACCCTGTCCTATTCTCCACCAACTCTCTCCCGCAGTAGCCACCTCACTGCTCTTCCTTGTCCAATATTTCCTAGTCTATACCCAACAACAAAAGCAATCCTGTAAAAATGGAAACCAGACATATTCAAACCCCTCCTATTTTGCCACATGTACACAGGCAAAGTTAAATAAAATCCAGTCTGCTCCATGATGTTCCTGATCTCATCACTCACTACTTTTTCCCCACCCTCACTCTCCAGGTATGTGGGCTAAGAATGTTCTCACTCAAGACTTGTAATCTTGCTTCTCCTTCTGTTAAAATTTCTCAAGCAAGCTCATTTTGGTGGACCCCGTTCTTGTGCCATCTGCCCACAGAGGCCTTCACTACCTGCCATCAAAATTGGTACCCTGATTTTCTTCATCCTCTAAACATTTCCTAGCTTTATTTTTATTCATAGCATTTATTTTGACCTGACTTTATTTATAAGATCTTTGTTTATTGTCTTCCCTGGCCTACTGGAATGGAAGCCATTTGTGAGCAGGGCCCTCTTCTTCTGTTATTTTCCTATTTCCTAGTATAGTTGTGTGGATGAACTTCAATAAATATTAGCTGAACAAGTGCATTAATCTCTTAATGTTTCCATTTTCTTAGCAGTGATAATCAGGATACAGAACACTATGTTAACAGTGATAGTGAGGTCATTCAATGGAAGAAAGTCATTTCCCATTCCTTTGAGAAGACCCAGGAGGTCAGGGAATAGGAGTAAAACAAGAAAAGTATTGTTTCTTCCCAGTATTTTAAAGCTCTTTGCTTAGAAGTCAGTCTTTGTCAACCTTGAGAATGCAACAAAATTACCTGGAGAGATTGTTAAAATGAGATCACAACAGGCCAGCAGTCAAACAAACTATTCCACATACTAGTTGGGAATGCCCAGGAACAAACTTGAAACACAATAACCTAGATGACTCTCCAGAGCAGCATGCAGAGTCCTCAAAAGTTATATTCCGTATGATGCCTTTTGTATACCATTCTTGAAATGACAAAATCATACAAAAGGATAACAAGCATATGATTGCTAGGTTTAAGGAGTAGGAGAGGGCAAGTGGAACTAGCTACAAAAGAAAATATGAATGATTGTTGTGGTGATAGAAATATTCTGCATTTGTAGCTTGATTATATCAATGTCCCTAGCCTGTTTGTGATATTGCACTATAGTTTTACTGGACATTACCAAAGGGGAAAACTGAGCTAAGGCTAGTAACATCAATCTGTATCATTTTTTTATAATTATATCTGAATTTGCAGTTATTTCAAAAATATTTTAAAGGTTTAAATTGATTAAACATTTAATTAATTAGAGAAATAATCCCACACATGTTAAAAGATTGTTGGCCCTCACCAGAGTTTGTGATTGAGTAGTTGGGGATGGGATCCCAAATATTAACATCTGAGAAGTTCCCAGATGAAGCTGATACTGCTGGTCTCTGAGAACTACATGCTGACAATCACTGAACTACAATAATTAGGATTTCTTCACTCCCACACCTATAGCTAGTTCACTGGTTCCACTGGCACAATCTCAAAGCATCTTCTCTGCATCTTAAACATCATCAGTTGTGATAAAGCCCATTGTTGGTGAAACTGCCTCTGGAATGGGTGATTGGACTCTGGTGCCCATCATGGAGCCCTATCTGTGTTCATTGGGGCCATGTCTGGCTGGGATAGAAGCAGGGATAGATGGGATAGATGCAGCTTCTTCTGATTGCCTGTTGGAAAGGAACTACAAGCTGCAGGTTCACAGTCATGGCTGTACATTACAATGACCTGAGAGCTTTTCAATATCTCAGTGACCAGGACATCCAGAATCTCTGGGTGCCTGACCCAGAAA
Organism: Aplodontia rufa; assembly: GCA_004027875.1. Lineage (NCBI taxonomy): Eukaryota > Metazoa > Chordata > Mammalia > Rodentia > Aplodontiidae > Aplodontia > Aplodontia rufa. The sequence continues at coordinate 4,532 of PVKS010000785.1, read as the reverse complement.
TCAGTGCATTTATGTTTGACTGGAGGACTGAGCTTCAGAGACTCTAGGTAAAATTTCTAAGTTACCTAGCTTCCTCTCTACTTTATCCCATTGCCTAGGGTCCTGTTCCCAATTGCCACAAATGACCAGACAAACCCTTCTCAAGATGCTGTATCCCAAGCTAGCGCTCCAGTCTTCTTTCTCTCTGTTCTCTTCTTTACATCAGGATCACAAAAGTTGCTTCTCTTTTCTTTCAGCAGTGTTTCTCAATCACTAAGCACTCCTCCATTCTAGTAGACTTAGTTCAAGTCTTCATCTTTTCCAGTGAGCTAACTAAGCAAGAGCCTTCTATACTATTATGGCCTTCCCAAATCCATCCTTATATAGCCACTAGAGGGATTTTTATAAAGCATAAATAGGTTCTCTCATTCTTTATTTAAAGCATTTTGTGGAACCATTGTTTTTCAAGGAACAAATTCTAAACAAATTAGTCTGACAGGCAAGTCTCTCTGTGACTTTGCCTCACCCCCATTCCTTAACTGCTTTTGAAACCTGAAATAGCTGGACTTCTACAAAACCCTTCTCAGTGCCTTTAAAAAAAAACTGCTTTATTGAGATACAAGTAGAATAATATATAATTCACTTATTTAAACTGTCCAATTTAATGATTTTTAGTATATTTGTAGAGGTGCACAAGCATATCCACAGTAGACCATAGAATATTTTTGTCATTGCAAAAGAAGCCCAGTATATTTTACATATCAGCCCCTATCTGCCCACCCACCAACCAGACCCAAGTGATCACTAATGTAATTTTCTCACAGCCCTCTTTATAGACCTATGTACTGTCACCCAAAAGGATTCTAGATTGATATAGGCTTAAATCTTATTAAGCTAATCAAGTTTAGACCATTTACTCCATCCAAAGTTCTGTTTCATTGCCATCAAAATTTGAATTTCTACATGTTCTTCTCAGGGAAGGTGGGAGGCATATTGATAGAATAATAATTTGCCTTGCAATAAGTAAGTGTTAATTATCATTTTGATTTAATGAATTTTGAACATAAAAATTTGAATAAAGCTTGATCTATAATCAATTATCTATCAACTAGTTACCACATTGTAGCAGTAACCAGATTTCTAAATTGAAATGGGAATATGGAAGTTTATGTGGTATTTCAGACCACTGCCATCTTTGAAATTTTAGTATAGTTAGCAGTGGACTTGTTCCATGCCACAGAGTGGCTAGTTTGAAGAATATCAGGTTTAGAATTAGTCAGTACAGGTTCACCTTTCCTGAGGCTCATGGAGAGGGAGCAGGTAGGGAATCGAATCAAGTTCATTACCTCCACCTATCATTTGGACTGGCTCATTACATTACTTTTCTATTTCTGTAGAATGAAACATCTCTTAGTTGCTCAAAATGTCATTCCTTTATAATCTCACAGTGCTGTTAGGTCAGTAGGCTGAGAAGCCTCATCTTGGGTTTTCTGCTTGGGATCTTCTATGGCTAAAATTAAGGAGCCAACTAGGCTGGGTCCTCACTTGAGGGCTGTGTGGAAGAACCTGCTTCCAGGCTCATTCAGGTCCTGGGAGGAATGAGTTTCCTCCAGTTGCATGCCTGAGGTAATAGTTGCTGGATGTCTATCAGGGAATCCCTGAGCTCCTAAAGACTACTCTCAGGTCTTGGCTCCACGGCCCTGTCTCCTCTGCATCTTTAATGCAGAACCTTTATTGTACTGAATCTCTCTCATTACACATGAATTTCTGCAACTCTCTCTTCAGGCTCCAGGTGGAGAAAAGTCTCTTCTTTTAAATAACTGGATAATCTACTTTTAATTAGGTCAGACTCAACTGAAGAATAAGTTTAATTATATCTATGAAATCCATTTTTCCCATATATAACAACATAATCCAGGGTGGAAATAGCACAAGGGTGAAGGTCTTTGGAGAGGTCATCTTAAAATATTTTTTATGCACTCAGTTGTTTGATTTCATCTGGTTGTGCTTTGAATGTATGCAACGAAAAGAATAAAACCCAGTGTTGCAGGGTTAGTACATTATCCATTTCAGAGAACACAGGGCAACTATGGGTAGCCTGGGCACTTTATTTGAACACATCTTCTGATTTTTAGGAAAGGCACTATGTAGGCATGTGTCTGAACCCAGTGCAAAGTCCCTTGGATTCATGAGTTTGGATATTTTCATTGGACTAGCGAAGTCCCCTCTGTACTTCCTGAGGTCTGTGATTGTCCAGGTGGCATGGAACAGACCTAGGAACACCTTGACACCTAAAAGACAGTTTGTGCATTCAAGATATTTTCCATAGAATAGTCTTAGAATTAAAAACAAGGATAAAGAGGCATATCTCTTTTAGTTTATCTAGAGAGGATAGCATACCATTCAGAATTCCAGTGAAGAATAATCTGTCACTTAAGTTTGTGGTTCTCAACTCTGCCCATATTTGTTGTCTACATGATCCAGAGGTTATACCATGGAGACAGAGTACCAAAGAACTCCGTCCAGGGACACTGGAATGGAATGTCTTTGATTGTTTAGAAGAGAATAAAAAAGTAAAATCCTTATAATCTGTAAAATAATTTTAAAAATTATTCTGTCAAAGAGCGCCTTAAATATAGAGATGTTCTATAAGACATAGGCCTTGGAAAATGAAAGTGCCACTTGATTGCTGTGTTTATTAGTGCCCTATGCTTTAATCTTCTCATCTGTAAAATAGGAATTAAATGCACATACCCATTCCACAATTCCACAATCTGGTAAAACTTGAATGTGGTCATGCAAGTAAAAGCACATAAGAAGTTCTTTTCTCTTTCTTTCTTTTTTCTTTTATGGTTGTATGAATTGCACATGCTAAGCCTATCACTGACCTGCATCCCCAGCCCAGAGATTTAGCAGCCACCTCCAAGACAACAGTATTCTAAAATATCTGCATGTTGAGCAGGGAGAGAGGGTCAGTGGAAAGATGCCAAGATGCTTGGAAATTGTGCTGGAAGTGCAAAATAGTGACCACATTCTCATAAGGGCCAGGGGACTTGGTGCCAATGTGAATTTGGTGTCCTGTTCTTTTAAAGAAAGTTGTGAGGAATATTCTCCTCTTTTTATTTGGCTTAGTCAAAATGGTCCACAACCTTTTCCCCTCCAACCTGCCTTCAACACTCACTTTCATAAGTAAAATTAACAAATGATCCCATTTCTCCCATTAGTAACAGCCATTAGCAGGAATGTTCAACACTCACCAGCATTAACCAAAACCTAATTAGCCAAATACCGCCTGCCACCTTGTCCTTACAATGCACACCTTTCTTTCCCCACGCCTGCTGTGGCTCTCCTAAAGGAAACATGAGTAACTCCCCTCCTTGGCCCACTCTACCTCACGTCATTAATCACCTTGCTATGCCTCATCCAAAGGGGGAAAAGTCCTGTTTCCTGCTTTATGCAGCCAACTGAACAAGTGCTAAGTAGGACTTGCGTATGTGCCCACCATGGCCATCAGCAGCTGTACCTGGGAGCCAGTGTGTTCAAGAGGACGATTCTCACAGAGGCTGTCTGTAAGCTCACTGCTTCTGGGCCATACCCTGATGTTTTTAAGGTCCACAATTCCCAGGTGGTATGCTCACCTCCTTGTGAGCAATATGTTGCTGAGGAAAGAAACAGCTTCACAGAGAGCCTGGGCCTTTTGAATTAGTGCTACCTCTTCCTATGTGTCTGTATGTGCTGTTTCCTCATTGGTAAAATAGGAATGATAATAACAGCAACTTCATAGGGAGAGAGGACACAAGGAGTGTGAAGGATCAAGCACAATGCCTGGCACAGAGCAGGCGCTCGGTCACCATCCTCTTCCTAGGTCCCCTGCCTCCAGACTCACCTGCATAAACATATTCTGGGGGCTATGGGCAGGGTTTTCTCTGGACCCCATGGCCACCTAGGGAGGGCCCTGCCCTGAACTCCAGTGCCGCTTAGACAAGAGACTGGGAGTCTTGTCTCTTTATTTTCCTTTGGCCTGTTTTTTATTTTGGGTCTGTGTGATTTCCTGGCAACAGCCCGGTTGGTGGTGAGAAAATATGTGTGTTAGCTATTTGAGGAGCAAGCAGCTTTTCCTTGAGGTCCCCTTCCCTACCCTCTGATATGGTTGTAAAACATAGGTCAGCCACAAATGTCTCGCAGAGCAGCATGTCTTAGAGTAGAGTCCTGAGGACAGTACAGCTTGGATTCTGTATTTTGGGTGGTGAAAATGGACAAAATTAGCTTTAGTGACATTGCCCAGTTTTTCAAAAAGTTTGATGTTCTCCCTCTCTTTTCCAGTTAGTCCACTTTACTGCCCAACTGTAAAACAAAAAAGCTTGCTTCTACTCCCGTGTCTCTGTGGATGGTGCCACCATCCTCCCAATAGTTCAAGTCCAATCCCAGTGTCAATTCTACACCCTTCTGACTTTCTCCCCTGTTATTCATCCTGTTATTCATTAGCACATTTTGGTTGATTTTCTTTCTCTCTCTCTCTCTCTCTTTCTTTCTTTTAAAGAGTGGGAGAGAGA